>JAADVL010000184.1:0-46330 GCA_023334995.1 Pythium sukuiense
CCGTTTCAAGCCTTCTACTTTCACTCATTCACTGCCATTCAATTCAAATTCAAAAAGACTCACTTACGATGACAGCGCTAGAGCACGAGGTTGCTGATGAGCGCCGTGCCGTTGAGAGCGTAGTGTTCTGGCGGCTTCTCGCACGGCAGCTCCATCGCGAGCACGAAGTTGGTCGAGCTGCCGGTCGTGGACAGCGTGCCCTTGCGTGCGCGCGTCTTGTACAGCGGACAAATGTACTTGTCAGGGACCACGAGCGACGCCACGGACGCTCGACTCACGCTGGGAGCTAGCGAAGACCGAGACACGACAGATGAAGGAGCTGCTGGAGTGAGCAGGCGCGTGGAAGCTGCTGTAGACTGCGGAGACGAGTCCATGTCGAGTGTACTGGCGTTGCGTACCGTCAAGTAGGACGGAGTCAGTGCTGTGGTGCGAGATGGAGAAGACGACGGTATGTTTCGCGTGCTGTAGCCGCCGTGCAGGTGCTGGTCTGCTGTCGATGAAGCCGTCTGGGTCGACACAATGGCTTGTTCTGGCGCTGTGGCGACCTGCGGGATGACGTGGACGACTGGCATGGGGTGGTGAAGGACGCCTGGCGTCGGCTCCACGAGACACTGGATCTCTTCGCTCCACTGTGCTCCTTCCAAGTGCAAACCCGAGATGAACGCGCCATCCATACCTTCATACAAACTCGCTTGATGGCTCGCTGCGTCAGTTGAACGACGCGAAGACAAGCCGCCTGTGGGGCTATCAGCGGATGCTACAGAACTGTGAGCAGCGGCGACCTTGGCTATCTCTGCTTCAAACTCGGAGATGGATTGGGTCCGCGTACTGAAGCCGCGACGAAGCATGTGCTTGCGGGACGTCATGAACGTTGACCGCAACACGACGAACTGGAACTCGAGATGGTGGATCGGCACGACATACTTGCGAGCGTGGCGCTGCAAGATCGCTGTGAAGAATCCTTGAGGGAAGCTGAACACCGAGAGCGGGAAGATGCCATTCGGTGCGTGGCCAGTGGCGTCCCATTGCTGCAAAAACTCGCAGCAGAAACGCACGTGGTTGACCCACGACGCCAACGACTGCGTGGACAACGGAGTCACGACCGAGGCACCGTCTCGTTTCCTCCAATCAAGGGGCACTTGATGCAGCCACAGACTATGCAGGATCTGCTCCAGGTGAGGAGACATCACGGCACGTCCCTGGATCGCTCGTTGGACATCTCGCAATCCGTCGTGGACAGCGGCAAGCAGCGAATTGCTCTTGGCCAGTTCTTGGCGAAGCACGACCGTGAATGGATCCACCATCCCTACGTTGTCATCGTCCTCCGGTCGTGACGAGTCCTCCATGTCTTCTGGTTGTTCAGTTGTCGATGGCTGTGGTAGCTTTTGCTGGATATCCTTGGCAACCTGAAGCGCGACAGTCTCAGGCGATTCAACGCCGGACAAACTGCCATTGCGAAGGACAGTCGACTTGCGCTTCTTCTCGAGCTGGGACGACTGACGTCTCATGAGCTGTGCAGCGAGAGGTGAGACATCGACGTCATCGTCCTCTGCCTCTTCGTCACCACCGTCCACTTGATTTTCTACCGCCTCATCCTGGTGTATCGCCTGGAGCTGCAAGATCTGGGACACTAGCCGTTGGGTTTCCTGCTTGAGGTAGAAAACATTGGCGTTTGGATGCATGCCAAAGACAAAGGGCGCGTCCATCGTCGGTGGTAGCTCGTTCACGAACGCTGCCATGGCCTCTCGACTCGTGAATACAGGCGACGTGAAGCTGTCGTCGTTCGTCGCGAACAGTTGATGGACACCAGACAAGTGGAGGGAGCCGTCCGCGAGCAGCTCGACCCATGGCGACACGTCGTCGGCACTTGCATCGACCGTGAGATCAGAGCAGAAGCGCTGGAGGTTGGCCATCAGACATCGTCGATCAAACTCGTCTGTGACGCGGCCGCCGTAGTAGATCTCGGCAGTGAGAAAGTGCAATGCATCCCACGGTACGTCGCTGACGTCCATGTAGACCGCAAGCTCTTCATGTTCTTCCTGTTCCGCGACATCTTCGATGTCCGCGTCCCCGTACTCCGACCGTCGTCGCTGTAGACCACGCTTCGACGCTGTCGTGATCCGCGTTCTCTCGGCTCGCATATCCATGAGAAGATGCCGTTGTAACGTGACAACGCTCAGGAAATCGGCATCGCTGAAGTCGTACTTGAGGTTCCAGCCGAGCGACCCGAATTTGGTTCGTTCTTGGATGACGGCGTGGAAAAAGCTGAGACCAAACACCATTTGCAGCTCCATCTGCGAGATCCAGCGTCCCATGTCGTCTCCATCGGCCGTATCTTCCAGAACCGTGCCGTCCAGCAGGCCCATGGAGCGTTTCAGATTGGCCTTGATCCCTTTCGGCGGCTCGATGGTCACTTTGACGGCATTCTGGAGAATGGAAATCGGGAAATACGACACGGGAAACGATGTCAGGAAGAAGCGGAAGTCATCGTGCACGTCCATGCGCTTCTCAGGCTTGCCCATCGTCGTGAGAACCTCCTCGAAACGCGGTATCCAAGACTTGGCGAGATGAATGTTCTGCAACACGAGCCAGCTCCCTTCAGTGGTGCAGCTTTCCAGCAATCGCTCTGCGATCGGACCCTGGCCCTGGCCAAGCGAGATGGAATTGTACTTGTCCGGATACACGCCAGGCCATTCTTGAGCGAGCTGAGTGAGTAGACTGATCGGATCCGCTCCTGAGGACAAGATGAACAAGCACGGCGTGAGCTTGTCCATGTCGCTGAAGATGGTCGCCATGGTTGACTTTGGATCGACTGCAGTACTTGCCGACTCGATGAACCGCGGGTCTCCGAGACTTTGTTCCACAAAATGACGCAGTGCCAGTGTCCATGCATCGTCTCGTAACCATCGAATAAGCACAAGACGCTGGAATCGACTGAGCAGCACGTCGCATTCCCCCGGCATCTTGGTGACGTAAGGGTCGAGAGCGGTCGTCCATTCGGTCCAGGAGCTGGGTTCCTGTCGATATGACTCGAGGATAGGAGCATAGACGTGAGAGCTCGCCGCCAGCGCCAAGAGCCCTTCAACTGGATCCAGTTCTTGTGCACCGCCGCCTCCCGTCGAACTGCCACTGCTATCGGCTAGCATAGCAGATGCATCCAGCAGACGAAGTTCCTCCGACGCAATTTCTCCGTCAACGACGAGAATCCGGAAGCAAAGAAGTGCCGAGAACAGCACCTTGTGTGCCTCAAAGAGACCTCGAGCGATGTTGCGGTAGACGACCACCATCAAATGCATCTTCAAATTCTCGAGCCGCTCCTGCAAATCGTTGCTGGCAGGAGCATCTTCAAGGCTGAGAATGAACAGGCGACGAAAGTACTCGAGCGAGTACTGGTACATTGCGTCAATCGTGGTCAAGTCGGCAACTACGAAGAAGAGCAACGCGCCACGAACTGCCACACTTTGGTACTGGTTGCGGACCTGGATCAGTTGTTGCTTGGTCACTTCCGACTCTCGCAGACGCTGCGTCACGACTCGGGAGGTATGCTTGGCTGTTTCGAGTGCCTGGATGAGCTCGACGTCGTCAAGAATGTTTCCCTTGGACTCGGAGAGCAGACTCAGGATCTTGATCTCGATCTGAAGCAGCATTTTCTGGTCCTGGCTGATACTGTAAAGGAGATTGTGCTTCCGCTCCTCGATTTCGACACGTTCCCGTCGCACGACGTCACTGAGTAGCTGCTCAGTGAGGCCGTCGCTCGTCACAGTGAAGTTGATGACATTGGTGCGAATGAAAATGTCGGGAACGAAATGCGGGTTCGGCATTTGCGTGACCAGATACAGTCGAAACATCTTGACTTTTGCAGGGACGAGGCGGTCACCAAGTTTTACTTGCATCGTATCGACGATGCCTGGGACAGGGAGGAAAGCCTTCATGAGTAGCGGCTCCAACGCCTGCTCTAATGAGCTGTCGCTCAAATCCTCGATCAGCAACGGTGTGCCGTTTTGCAAGGCTGTTTCTACCACTTGGAGTAGACTGCGGTCTTGTGCTTTGACACATTCAAGCTTGTTGGATGCCTCGAGCCGTTGTATCCACTGCGTCGCCTGCTGCTGGGGATCAATCAGGAGTGGCCATCGCTCCTGATTTCCCTTCATTACAAAGATGGCGTTCTCCGTGGACACAGTGTCGCTCGGAAGGCCGAGAAGCTCCCAGTCACGGAGCTCCATCGCGTCGCCGTAAGAGTCGATCAGCGAAAACATGGGCGAGATTTCTACGACTTTGGATGCAAATGACGTCCACTCGTGCATGATTCGAGAGCGGAAGACACCATTGAACGGTCCCAGATACGACATCGCTGCAGCAGCGAGGAACGCGTCACCGAGCACCGCTTTGCCTTCAACTCGTAGCTCCTCGATACTCTCCTTCCACCGCACTCGCTCATCTTTGAGTCCGACCGTTAGCCTTTCTGCTCGTTGCAGCCGGGCCTGCGTCAGCTCCGATTCGCGCACAAGTCGCTGCTTCTCACCTAACGTCGTGTCACACTGGTCTTTCAGTGCCTGGACCTTGTCCATCACTTGGGCGAGCTCCTGTTGCTTCGCAGCTAGCTTCGCGTTGGCCTGTGCGAGCACACCGTTCATCTCTGCCAGCCGTTGACGCTTCGGAGCGACGTCTTTGTAGATTCGTGCGTAGGTATCGATTGCGTGGACCCACATGCACAAGGACATGGCCGCGCGCGACACTTTCTTCACTTCTTCGACAGCAAAGTCCGGATTTTCGATGTACTTTCGAACTCGTTTGAGGATCGCTGGGTTGATGGCGTCTTTGTCATATTCCTTGAGTTCGCTCATGAAAGTCGATCTGGAAAGAACGCGTTTGCTTGTATCCCAATCGGCTTTTTCACCCAGCATGATGCACACGGCCTCCATCACGACTTGCACGGCCATTGGCGGCTTGATAAACGCCTTCACCTCGGTGATATCTTTCTTGTCCAGTGAGTCGAGCGCATGAACAGCTGCATTCAGGGCTGGTAGCGCCAGGTTGAGATCCTTCTGCGCATCCGCCTGGCATGACGCGACTTCGCGCTGTTGCTGCTTGACCTGGGCCTCGTCTTGCGCGACTCGAGCAGCCACGTGTCCCGCTTCTTCTTGGTCGATACTGACTTGGCGGAGTAGTTGCTCGGCTTCAACGGCTTTGCATTGCAGGATGGGCTGCAACGCGATTAATTCATCCTGCAATGTCGCCACGAGCGCGTTGGTTTCCTCGAGCTTGATAACTCCCACGGACAGTCGCGTCAGTTTGTTCTCCAGCGCTGCTTGTTTTTCTCGAAAGACCCGCACGAAAATCCCAATCAAATCCACGAAATGCTTCGGCGTGAAATACACGTGTCGTTTGTAGCGCTGCAGGAAGTCGACCGTCAAATGCACCACTGACTGGTGAACTTCCATACACAGTACCGCAACGGCCTGTCTTGTCGCACTGGGTAACTCTGTAGCTGCTCCCCTCGCATTTGGCTCGTGCTCACGGACCAAGAAGCGATCAGCCACATACTGTAGAGCTTGGCTTGGCCATGCGTCGAAATAGTCGATCGTGACACAGTTAATGAGCGATGGAAAGCGTCGAATTCGCGTGCGGAAGATGTCGCCAACCGGTGAATGGCATAGGACGATGTGCATGGCTCGTTGAACTTGGGCACGAAAGTACGCTTCGCAATCGGCACGAGAAAATTCGTCCGGAGGGGAATGCGGCTGTTTGGACGAAGAGGAACCCGATCGGGTAATCGTCTGACGCATCGTCAAGAGGCCTCGGACGTCGCTCAGGATCTTCTCGTACTCGTCCAGCGCAAATAGCTTTGGTATCTCGCCGCCGTTGAGCAGCGTGTTGATATCTTCGACAAAATGCTCGGATATCAGTTGAGATTCGTTCAGAAGGAGCACCGTTGGCTTGATCACTTCGAGTCCGATCGAGCGATTGCCTCCTCCTCGCCCTTCCCGCTCGCCAAGTACTGAAGCAGTCATCGTCGATTTTAGCGCCTCTCGGAAGTCTGCTAGTCCGTAGCTCTTCGTCAGTTCGATCTCATAGCAGCGATATCCCATCATGAAGCATGCCATTCGAGCTAGCGAACGCTTGCCTGATCCGGCAATACCCAATAGTAGAGCGTGGCCACGAGGCTGGACGAGAATACGAGCGATCGCGGCGACATGGACCATTGCGTCCTTGAAGAAGACGAGCTGAGAAGGCGACGAAGCAGCATGCTTTCTACGATATTCTCCCAGTGTTTTGTTGAGGTGTTGCTCGAACTCGTTGAGGTCCGCGACTTGTTCGTAGGGCTGGCACGGATCGCTATCACTCATCGTACGAGGAGCGAACAGTATCACAGGATATCCGCTGTTGGGGCCACTAGCGTTCAGCACACTGGCGCGATGACCAACGCCGCGCTCGGTTCCAGACTCGAAGACGTGCTCAAGCGTCCACGAAAAGCCTAAATGCCGATTTGTCAGCGCGACAAGCTGCTCCGAAAACCATTTTTTGTCAGGCTCATCCATCAACCGATCACGGAAGACTCGAATGCACTCGTGAGCCCACAACTTCGACACGGAGTCCACCGATAGTGCTCCAAAACCACAAGAGTGCATGCCGATCACGACGCCTTGCATGAGCTTGGTAACATCGCGAAGATTGAAGACGTAGTATGATTTCGACGGCGTTGGAAGCAACGTCTGCGAGACCTCTTGGTACAAAGCAATCGTGGCTTCCACGATCGCTTTCATCGCATCTCGAATCCCCTTGGACGATGCACTCGCTGTGGACGTCAATCCAGCGCTTCCCGAGTTCACATGGGCCAATAAGATAGCACCGAAGATGGACTTCATGGATGCTTCATCACTGTTCGGCATGCAGAGGATTGCACCAAACTGCCGCATGAAGCGAGGGCAGAGCGCGTGGCGACCTCCTCCTGGAATACCACCAGCCGCTATGAGCACAGTGTCGCTGATCTCCTTCCAGAAGAATTTTTCGCGGTCGTAGATTCCTCGATACTCGAGATACTGACGAAGTAGCTCGATTGGAGGCTGTGCTCCATGGATCTCTGCCTGGGGCATGTTCACATCGTCGATGAAGATGACCGCGAGGTGATGTGCAGGTGCTCCGAGAAGGGTCTTTCGCTTCTTCGAGAGTTTGCTCTCGACGGTGAGCTGCGTCACAAGACTAGACGTCTGAGCTGAAAAGTCAATTGTGATCGGCAGTATCTTCTTCTGGCTGGTTGAATCCGCTTCGTCTGGCTCCGACTTGTTCGTTCGCAGCAAGTGATGCACCAAGACGGACTTGCCTGCGCCTGTTGTGCCTGTCAAGAATACTGGCAACAGTCCGTCGATCGCCATGAGCCGTGTGATGTAGGAATATTTGACCATGTCTTGTGTTGGAACGATGAGCTGGAACAAAGGTGTTGCCGGATGAAACTCCAGAGGAGCTGGAGACTGGGAAGATGCCGAGGCCTGAGCGCCGAGCGTTGAGTTCGACAGTGTTGAAGCTGCTGGTGTCAGGTTTTCCCACGGTATGAAGCTCAGCAGTTGGAAATCCACGTAAAAGTCGAAGAAGTTGGAGTTCACTTGCGAGACGCGGGTTGCGATTCTCCCGCTCATGGATAGAAGATCTCGACTGAAGAAGCGCTCATTGGCTTCAATCTGGGCGAACACGAATTCTTGGAACTCTTGCTTGTACTTGTCCACCATCAAATTCCCGCCAAACGCCCACAGAAAACTGAACATGAACACAAGGTCGATGCATCGGTTTTGCTGGTTCTCGAGTGCTGCACTTGTGGCCGCTGCTGATGCCGTAGTTGCTGCCGATGACGCTTGAGATTGAGCATTTAGCACTGCAAACACCTCCGGAACACCACGCTTTTGGAGCAGGATCTCGAAGATACTGCAAACTGATGCAATGTAGCACACATCACTTGTTGGCACGGCGGCACGGTTGCCGCATCGAATGAACCGCAACCCAGGCTCAACGAAGAGCTCGAAACATTGCAGCAGCCTCGATTTCAATCGCGCGCTCAAGCGCACTGTGGAACCAATGGCACCTGCCAACGCAGAGAACTGAAGCGCCGGAGTCTCCTTGGTGGGACTCGATGACGCGCGGGACGGCTGTGCCATCGTGAACATTGGAAACGTGAGCGCGTTCGCCCACGACTCCGCGATCGGGCGCCATCCTAGATACGACGGATGATAATAGACGACACCCAGTCGACTCACGGTTGCAGGAGATGCCGAAGACGTGTCGCTTACCTCGAACAGCAGCTGAATCTTCGGCATCAGCTTGATGCGCTCGCCATTTGAAAGACAGAGCGTCATGTTATCATCGAGAACAGTGTTCATGCTCTCGATCCACAGCACGTCGATGGGTCCGTCGAATGTTATCCAGTAGAACGCGCCCGTGTCACCACTCGAATTCACGCGTTCCCCTGTGGCTGTTGGCTTGCCAGACAGCAACTCACTCTTTTCAGTGATACACTGACGCAAAATGCTCGAGGCAAGACCGTCAGTCCACTCTCTCGTCATTGGGTGGAAGAATCCGTAGAGCTCGTTCATCGCAATCGACTTGGGGTTGAGTACGTAGGATATGACTTTCTGGAATCGCTTGTCCACGTGATTTCGTGTGTCACGCAACATCGTGAGCGCATCTTTGAGCACCTTGAACGCGCTCGATTTCCCACTTCCAGATGCACCGGTCTGAACAACACCGATGCGAACTTCTAGCGTCTCAAACAGTTGCATGACCTTGCTCTTCCACTTTGTCGTCTGAATAAACCCGTGTTGCACGACTTGGCGGTCGATCTCATCTGAGAGAGCGTTGTCGGAAAAGCCACCGAGGTCTAATGCTTTCGCATCATCGCTGCCGTCTGCCAATTCGTCCGGAAACAGATCCTGCAAAATACCGCGAAAAAGTTTGACGTCCTCGTCCAGAAACTTGGGGATATTCGCGTCTAGCATTGCCTTGATCAGCGTCAGGCTTTCGTCGTGGTTTGCGCTCCCTTGTGATCGCTTCAGCATCCCGGCCATGAGAAGCACGGACTTGACAGCGCGCATCCCAAAGTCGTAATGTGGCTGCTGTGATAGCTGTTCACTGCATAGCTTGTAGAGCTTCGTCATCTTCTTTGAGAGTGGCTTTGCTTGCTGGAATCCTTCCGCGAACAGCAGAATCTCGGCGATCAGTGCATAGTCTGGCACCATCATCGCGACAGGTCGGAAGCACACTTTCAGGTTATCAGGCAGCTCCGTGCGTCCCACGTAGCCCGGGTTCATGGTGATGATAATGTGGTGTTCGCGCATCGGCACATTCTTGCCTTCAAAAAGAAGGTCACCTGCTCCTCGAAGGCGCGCATGTCTGATGGTAGTCATTTGCTGGGCGACTACCGACAATACTTCAATGTCGATTCGGTTGAACTCGTCCAGGCATACCCACGATCCTGCTTGTATAGCACCGTTGAAGATCTTGGCCATCATCTTGTAGTCGATCTGGTCACTGCAGTTGAAGACAATGCAGAGCGTGCCGAGCGCCTTCGCCAAATCCTTCGAAGTTTCGGTTTTACCGGTTCCTGCCGGGCCAGAAGGTGCCGCCCCGAAGCTTAGCGTTAGTGCACCAGTGATCGTCATCCAGCATCGATCCGTCAGCGGTGTGATTACCAATCTGCTGCAGGCACCCATGTACTCGTACCCATACTTGGCTCGAAAATTCGCCTGCTGCGCGACACATTCGTCATGCTCGGTCTGCCAGTAGTAGCGAAGCTGCTGCGCCCAAATGAAGTCGGATGCACTCGTTACTTTCTTGGAGATCAGATCTTCAACGACGTCACGAAAGTGGACATCAGTGGTCACAAGCGACACGACAAGGCATCGCTGCACTTTGGTAAGAGATGTTCGCACGAGGCGCGTCAGATTGCTGAGTTGACCGCAGATCGTTTGATGCCAAATCGAGAGCTCCTTCAGAGGATCGTTCGACGCCGCACGGAAGCAGACTTCGCATTCTCTTGCCCACATGATGTACGACACAACAGCCACGCACTGCGCAGGATGACGAAACAACCACGCTTCGCGCGACGCATGCTGGTAGTCGAGTATGCACGCTTTCATGTGCCGTTGGAGGGTCACTTTCATGTTGCTCAGAACAGTGTTGAGCCAGTCTTCCACGTTTCCTCGAGCTTTCAAGCTACGGCTGAACGCGACACGCTCTCCTTCTGGACTGATCATCGCGAGAATGTCATGAGCGCTGGCTGCGGTACTCGATGAAGTAGTGGCGACACCGGTTGAAGTCGAACCAGCCCCCGCTCCATCCTCGCTGATGTCAAGTTTGACTAACGCGTCAAAGCACTTGCAAAGATGACGTTGAACCGACTGGGGCTCTTTCGCATGCGCCAGCATTTCGAGAAGCTCGTCGTTCGAGATGAAGTAAAAGCGTGGGAAGAAGCCTCGTTTCGTCTCCAAGTAGTCCTCCAGCGACTTCTCGATCTTGTCCAACGAAGCATTGTGTCGATTCAGCGTTTCCAGCAGCGACATCTGACCAGCATGAACGTTGGGAGTAGCCGCTTGCGGCAATATCCCACTCGCCGGGGTGCTTGAGATGCTGAGCAAGTTCACAATCGTGCTGGTAGAGTGTGGCATCGCTCCGGAAACCTTCATGCAGTTGCGATGCTCTCGTGTCTTGCGCATGAGATCCTTCCAGAACTGATTTACCGTGATGAACATCATGCTCTCGTTCGGTAGCTGTTTCTGAATGTCAGGCGCTGAAAAGATCGTTTCCAGATGCATCCATTTCCGTTGACACTCGATCCACGCGTCCAGAGTCTCTTGGAACAGAGCGAGCCGTCGCTGCCAGGTGTTAGCAGCATCCTTGATTGGGGCGAGATACTTGGAATTCAGAAGTGACGTCAAACTCACGAGCGATTCTTCGAGGGAGGCGTATATACCTTCGTAGGCGACAAGGATAGAGACGTCCTTGCTGTCCTTGTACGAACGAACTTCGAATTCCATGCGTTCCCACACCGCGATGACCTTGTCCAGGCTCTCTTTGAGAAGTCTCTCTTGCGTAGCGTCGGTTGCGATGCGATTCACTTGCTGAGCGAAGGGTGCGAGACGCATGTCGACTAGTTGTCCAAGAGTCAACGAACGACTAGACACAGGAGCTCCCTCCGAGATTGCTGAAAGCAGCGACGTGTTCGTTGGTGCGCGATACAGGGTCGAGGCTCGGTCCACACTACGGCCTGCACCACGAATACAAAAACCGAGCAGGTCCTGTAGCTCCTTGTTATGACGGTCTTCGAAACTGGCACATCGGAGATCGTGAAGTATCGGCATTGTTACTCGGTAGTCTTCGATCCGTGACTTCAAGTCGGCGCAGAGTGGCCCAAGGCCAGGCGACAGCTCAGACTCCCAGTTGAGAATCTTACCGTAGAAGATGAGAACCTCGTCAGTGATAGCTGCCACGTCGACGCCCCCAGGGAATTGGAGGGGAGCCCACTGCTCCGTGAGATCGTTCCAGGTGAGCATGCCGTTCCATATCTCGGTTTTCAGCACCAGATCCTTCTTGATGTCTCCAAGCTCTTCGAAAACGCTCGTGTGGGGTAGTGAAAGCGTTTTCTCGAAATATGAGTGACGTTCCACCGCTTCGTCGAGCTCTTGAAGTAGAAACTCCACGCCACCCAGGTAGTCGACGATAGCTTGCGGGTCAGAATCGAGCTGAAAGAGCTTCTGGTTACTCAGCGCCATCGATAGCTGCGTTTTCTGCGCGATGAGTGCAGGAATTCGGGCCTCGAGCTCCACTCCAAACTTCTCGGAGTAGTGCTCGCAGCTGTTCTCGAACAGATCCATGGAGGTTCTGAGCTGTGCTCTCCGCTGGGTCAGAAGAAATGCGTTGGTGTGGTCGATGTCCGAGATCTTGATGTTGTACTCTTCGACAAGAAGATACAAACTCTTCAGCACCGAGTAGTTGTCTTCGATCGTCTCCATTTGACTTTGAAGCTCGCGAAGGAACGCCAGCGTTTCTGCATACTCGTCGACTGAACTTGGAATTGCGCTGATATTGTCATTGTCCGCCGTTAACTCAGCCATCAATTGCGCATTCTTGTACTGGATCACCATCGGCACCAGAAAATGAAGTTGTTCCAAGCACTTCTTCGGAGACGGCTTCAGCTGGCTGTTCAGTCGCAATTTGTCGAGCAGCAGAAGCCCACAGGACGCGGATTCGGGGAGTCCATTGAATTGCTGAATCTCCTTCGTGTACTTTTCGAGGAGATCCCGCAGCTCTTCGACTTCAACTGAGTATACGTAGCTCGGATCCATCACACTGCTACAAAACTTGAGATTGGCGTGATATTTGTCCAGAAACGGAGACAAGGCTTGGCACGTCATGTTGGCTCGTAGAAACGCTTCTTGGACCACGGAATTCAACCCTTGCATGCTTCCCACAAAAGCCAAGTCTTCCATGATCAAGATATCGAGATCAAGTCCTTCCCCGGAGAGCTCACCGTTATTTTCTCCACCATCGTCGTCTCCATCGTCACCTCCGAGACCCTCATCCATACCAGCCTCCAAGTAGATCTTGAACATGGGATTGGAAAGTAGCCGGTCGCGATTTGTGACTGCCTTGAGACCATTGAAGATCAAGGTCTCGAGTTGAGAACGTAGATGCTCTTGATGCGGAGAAAAGATGAGCATTTCGGATGTCTGGTCTTGGGAGAGGGCTGTAATGCTCCCTTGTCGAGGCTTGACTACCGTAGACGAGCTCGATAGGCGCCGAACAAGCATTGAGCGAGAGGAGACCTGCTCCGCAGCCGACCCTAGTGGAGGAGCTGCTGTAACACCACTTCCTCGAAGCGAAACCTCGACTCGAAATAATGGCGCGTGCTTGTAGCGCGCCATAATCGCAGCATTCACCGCAGCTTGAGAGGCTGAAACCGCGGCTGCGCTGGTGATGGACCCGGGAGATACGCCATCTTTGATGTTCCTCATATCTTGAAGAAGCCTCTCGACCGACGATATCGCCACGCGGAGCAGTGCATCCGAAATCAAGAACTCGAACAGACGCAAGAACTTCGTGATCTTTCTGCACTGAGTCCGCATAGTCGCCCGTTCGGTGTAGCTCATGTCTTGGTCCATCTCAAGTGCTTCGGCTGCTGACTTGGGCTTGCCTCCTGATGTCGATCCAGGTGAAATGATCGTAACGCTGAGCTTTCTACTACGAGAAGTCGTCGTTGGATTGAGGTTCGCGTGCTTCAGCTCGTTGAAACCGGTAGCTTGCAGAAATGCGAACAAGTAAATCTCGCAAGCTCCCTTCGCGATCATGACGGCCTCTGCGATGAATTGGTCCACCTGCCGCTCGCATTCCATCTTTTGAGCCTTCAGACGGATTGAGAACTCGCCCAGCGTGTATGTTTTTGGCTGCTGATTAGACGCGTTACTCACTCCTCGCTCTCCAGATCCTTCGCCACCGGTAGCTCCATCAAAGTCGAACAGCCGCGTGCGTTGCAGGTTCATACAAAGTCCTCTCAGCTTCATCAATGCGTCGTGCAAGTGTGGAAGGAGCACGAATAGGTTCTGGTTGAGCGAGATCGTCGCCGACGCACGCTTGCGCTCGTTGATGATTTGCTTCCATAGCGTGAACCGTTTCCACAATCGATACTTCTTGAAGAAAGGGAGCTTTGAAAACGTATTCAATCCACGAGTCAGTCATTGAGTCATGCAACAGCTGATAATGCACTATACTCGTACCTTGACCATGAGGGAGTAGATATAGTTCTCCCGCTCGAATGTCTCCAGCGGCATGAACTCGGAACTGTTGGACGCGAAGTGGGTAATGCCCAATCGACTCACCGTGTAGTAGTCCACCGGATCGATTTTGGAATGGTTCGTCACGGCGAGATGATACGGATTCGAATCCACCCGTTGCAGGTACAAAAAGGAATCCGGCGTGACTGGTGCAGTTCCAGGATGGCGAGTCTTCACGCCATCGGCACCGGCTGCCGTCGTGGAAGCTCGCCGCAAGTCTTCTGCAATACTCTCCGTGAACGTCTTGAAGTTTCTCTGTCCGGACAAGATCTCTGTGCGACTGGGGATGTCGGCCTCGGCCAGTCTTGATTTCGCTTGGTTACTTGGTCGTTGTTCCGGCTGCCTCCCTCGAACACTCCACACCGGATTTTTGGCCGCAGGAGTCGCCGTTGGTGCAGTCGGCACATGCGGTCGCTGGCGTCGAGACGACTGCCCGCTGGCGTACGTTGGAGCGGTCATGGCTCGCTGCTCCAAGTAAAAATTGTCGCGCGCCGTCAATGGAAGCTTCTTCACCGGCCTCGTCGACTCACCACGATGCGCCTCCGCCGAATTCAGAAGCAAGTCTCGTGGTGTAGATGGCTGACTCAGCGCTGATCGGTCTGGGCGCGCGGCAGAGGAGCTCGTAACTGGCCTTGTTGGGATCAGCACACCGTCTGCAGACGGATGGAGCGCCGACGCCGGGGCGACAAGAGGCTTGAAGTTCTGGCTGATTGGCATACGAGGCGGAAGTCGAGACGTGTCTTCTGACTGGTTCCCCTTCTGATGCACTCGAGCCGCGACTTGCGGAAGCAGCGTCGTCTGGACGTGGCTGCGCTGGACGCCGCTTGCGTGGAGCCGCTGCAGCAGCGACTCCGGCTGGACGGCCGGCTTGGCCTCCACTTCTTCTCGTCGATCCATCGTCTCGATCATATTTGAAGCCCACGTCGACTGGCCTCCACTGGCGAACGGCGGAGCCGCCCGTCGCGTCGACATCGACACCGTCGCGACGTGTTGATCTCCACCGCCCAGAGACGGAAACGCTGCACTCGCTCTTGGGGACTGGAACGGCTTCGCGGCGAGTCGGCTCTTCTTGTTGGAGTTGGGCGACGGGCTGAACGCGCTCTTGAACATCTCCTCCGTGGGCAGTGCGCGACGTCTCGCGCCGCGCGTGCGCGGTCTCCCGGCGGCACCTGCCGTTGGAAGCACGCCGTCAAACGCCGCGTACTCGTCGCTCATTCGTCTGTAGAACGTTCGGATACCTCAATTCACGCGTGTAGGAAGAAAGAGCACGTCACATGCACCGCAGCCGTGATGTTAATGCTGTCGATGCGCGCCCCGTCGCCAGGACGCTGAAGAGCCGCGCCGACTCGAAATATAGCGCGAGCTGGTAATCTTCAGACGGCGACAACTCGGGCTGTTGTGGTCCTCTCCCAGAAATTCAAGCGACAGTGGATGTATCACAGTTAGTGCAATTGACAAGTCGCATTGGCACACCCTCACCGCCGCTGGGGCGCTTGCGAGATCGCCGCTCGTCTCCTCCATCCGCATCCGGATCTCCATCTTCATCGTGGTTTTCCCCTGTCGAAACTGATCACTGGGCGGGAAATCCTTGTCAAGATAGGAATACCGGTATCATACCGGTTTATGTATCTTGCATTCCATGAAGAGCCGTTGAATCATGGAGCTCCTCCACACTGTACTGGCGTTTCGCTTACCGTACGATCGGTTTCCAGCGCCTTCATGAATCCAACCGACTGACTGACTGATTTGGAGTCTTCTTCCATTCATCAACGGCCACACCTGACCCGTCTTCAGAAACCCAAGCAACCTCCGCCGCCGCTGCTGGTGCGAGGTCTTCTCAGAGGCCAAGAAAGAGAACCCCACACAGCACCACGTGGAGGGCACCATGCCAATGGACGGCGCCGCTGTCGCCACGGGTTCAGGCTCACCGCCCAAGCTCAAGGCGTTGTCCAGTGGGAGGACGCTTGCGCCTCTCAAGATCCCCACGTCGGTGCCATCACCATCCCGGCGGCGAGCGCGTGGTGAACCGTCTCAGGCACTAGCAGTGGCGGCATCTATCGTGCTGGTGATTCTCGTGGCAATGGAACTTGCGACGACGGAGGATGCGGCGGAGGATATGAAGGAGTGGAGCTTCTGGGTCTTCAAGCTCGTGTTTCCGTCGCAGCATGTCACGTGGATCAAGGTCGTGTGTCTCGTCGTCGGCTTCGTGCTGACGTCGTCGTACTTTCTCAGCTCACAAGCTCAACTAGCGTCCGCTGAGCAGCTTTTGATCCACTCGGCTACGGTACTCGTGTCGCCACTCAAGCGGAAGCAGCAACAGGAGCAACAGCAACTACTGAACATGAAAAGCGATCCCAACGCATCAACACCGACGGGTAAAACGACGGCAGCGTGGCTTGCCTCGCGTTATCAGCGCCTTCTACACACTGATCACTTTGGTGGCCACATAGCTGAAGAAGAGGAGATCCCACAGCTTAAGATTCGAGACGAGTGCAAGCTTCTGGGCACGCCAGTGCCGCTGAGTTCCAACTCAGGGTTTGAAATGGTCAACCGCAAGCAGCCGACTGCGTTCGAGACCGAGTACTTTCGCGGACAAATGCTGTTCATGGTCAAGAACAGCACTGGCACTGAGAAAAGCTCGCGGGGCAACTGGGCTCACTTGTTTGGCGACAAGAAGCGCATGCTTTGGGTTCAAGTTCAAGGCCACTTCAAGAAGCCTCTCCCTCCACGCGCGGTGATGTACTTGGCGACGGAGTTGCCCACACCAGAAGGGTTTCAAGTAGCTTACCTCACGAAACAGCTCGTCACTCTTCTCATCACTCTCGTCAAGAAGTTTGTTCCTACCGCCCACATTGCGTTTGGGGAGAAGGCGACGAACGAAGGCGACCATGAGCTGCCGCATGCTGCATTCCCACTGTACCAGACAGTAGACGAGTGGATGGTCACAGGACCTGGCGACACACAGAAGCCCCCTCCGCTAGGTGAAGAAGCCTTCGGTGAGTCAGCTGAATCCAAGAAGTCGCGCGCGTCAACGCCAGTGGGGATGGAGCCTAGCATCCAAACAGATGCAGTGTACTCGTTCCAGTTCCACACGATGTACAGCGACCTCGCGCGGTGGAAAATCGTGAATGTGCCGGGGATGCCAGATATGGACTTGAAACGATTCTGCGGCACGCAGCCCATCCGTCTTGCCGTATATTCAGTGGTCGCGCCAGGCATGCACCCAAGTCTTCTGTCCACGTTTGCACACACGGCGAAGGAGAAGAACTACATCTTCAGCTACTCTATGCACCACAACAGCAGTACACCTCCAGCACTCGCTGTACCGACCGATGTTCTCTCCCCGACAAAAGACAACACAGCTTCACGCCCTCCCAGCTCTCCCCAAAGATGGCGGTCAGTGTCATGTGACCAGCCAGACCCTGTCGTTCGCCAACAAAGTCGCGAAGTCGCAGAACAGCAACAACGCCAGCAACTAGAACGGGAAGACAGTGAGGAGACTATCATCCATAACCCTCTTCCGACGCGTCCGCAGCCGCGTATACGTGCATCGTCTTCAGTGCGGAATATGAGCTCACTCGAACGAGCAGAAGATCTCTCAAAATGGAGCTTCTCGCTTCCGTTGTGGGTTGAACGCGTCGATCCGGCTGCAGGGAACCGGAAGGTCGCGTATCTCTTCGTGGTCGAAGAGAAGCGCTTTCCTGATGGGCGATCACCACATTTGGCGAGCCAACAGAGTCCAAAGCGTCGACGTTGTGTTGTGCGAAGCGCACTCACGGTGAAAAATACTCTGCTGTTGCTCGACGCAAGTGAAATGGGGGACCACGCCCGCGAGTTCAAGAAGCTGATTGTTGAATCACGGGAGTTTCTCTATGAGGCTATCTGTCGAGAGACTGAGCAGGTTGCGAAAGCTCTAAAGACCATCGCTTTGAAGAGCTCCGATGAAGCCACAGACGTGGACAACGAAAAGAAGGCAATGCTCTTCAACTGTCTGATGTCAGAGTCTCAGCTTCCGCGCATTCGATCATACCAAGACATTGGTGTCCAGCTCACCAAGGCGAAACGAGAGCAGATGGACATCATCTTCGAGAAAGGGATTTATCGGATGTTTGATCCTCGGTTCATGCGCCAAGAATGGTTCACGCTAACGACGACCGAGTTGCATTTCTTCCGATCATTCACGCTCAAGCCGAGCAAGACAATCCTTCTCGCTCACGTGCTGTCAGTGACGGTTGTGAACACTGTTCCCTTCTTCGAGGAGGCAGACAAGAGCCACAAACGCGCGCAAGATCAAGACGATACCAGTCCTCGAAAGATCATGCAAGATGCGGCTGCGATGCGAGGCACCAACGAGTGGTTTGGTGCCGAGATTCACGTGTTGAACGAGATTCTGACGATCTTTTTCGACAGCGAGACCGACCGTACGCTTTGTGTCTCATCTCTGAACCAGCTCATGAAGCTCAAAGCAGCCGCAGGACCAAGCACGTTGCTCACACGACTCCCCTCGCCGCTTTCACTGGAGAGTATATCATCACCCATATGCTGTAACAAGCGAGCCCACATTCCAGGCCAAAGCAGCGCATCCAAACTCAGCACCGAAGGTCCAGTCAAGCTCTTAGAAGGAATCGTTGAGTTGGGTCTCAAAGTCTACGGGAAACCAAGAGAGCAGATTAGCGGAGAGGACGTCGTCGCCTTCTTCACGGCTGTCGAGCAACTCGGTTCTCTCAACCTACCGCAAGCTCCTGAATCACCTCCGTCAGACGAAACTGTCGTTGGAAATGCCCCAACTTCTCCTCCGAGCTGGTTCCTATCCGATGATCACCGTGTCGCGTTCGCGCTCAACCTATTCCACACACTTTACATCCACACGTGGCTGCTCTTCGGCGACGTATCCAGCCACACGCAGTGGAAACGACTCAAATCCACGGCGTTTTATGCACTCGGCAACAGAGTGACGCAGCCACCACGCCAGCTTCGAGTCAACCTCAGCGATATTGAGTACGGTGTCTTCCAGGCCCAAGCTGCACCAAGTGGCGAAAGTCGAGCAGGTGGGATGTCCGGTCAGCTAGCCATGATGCTGTCCAAGGCGATGAAGCCCAACCAGCGCGATTTCCGCACCAGCTTCGCTCTGCAGACCAATGTCAGCCCAACCTCCGGCTCACTGATCCGAGTATACCACGGCACAATGCTCCAACAAGAGCTCAACTCGACTTGTGCAGAGTTCTTGATGAGAGAGCTTCAAATTGATGACAAAGCTCGCGTCGTCTACCTGCCAAAGATTTGTGAGTGGAATGCAGTCGATTACGCGCCTACGGTCGCAGCGACTCCCATCATCGGGTCCAAGGCCTTCTTCTGTTTGCAAAAGCTGCTTCCACTCATGGCGACAGAGCAGCATGACCACGTCCAGCACTTGCTGCTTGGTGCTGGCAAAGAGTGCCAGATCAAGTATGTGCCTCGCTTTTGGACGCAGGAGCTGGCGAACCAAGCCAAACTAAAGAGAGATATGACTTCGGAGAAGGTGGAAGACACAACCGCAGTGAACGCTGCCAGTGGCAACATCAGAAGGCCATCGTCAAGTGTCAGCAGTGGCAATCTGGCGCTGATGGAGCGAGATGCGACAGAAGGAGAGGCAGGCAACAGCATCCCACGCAGCAAAAGCGCATTGCAATTCTTCCAATCGTTTTTCTAACTCGGTAGCTTCGCGTAAAACTTTCGCTCCAATCAACACGATTAGGGTCTTGAATCACCATTAGCTGACAACCTGTCGCTTACTCTCCAGTCTGTCGGCTTTTGCGAAGAACGAGTCGGCTGCCGCTTTCTGCCCTTGGCTTTCCAACATCCGAGCGCCGCTACGAATGCTCTCGCTGTGTGTACAGACCTTAAGACACCGGTCAAGATACTCACTCGCCCAGTCCAGCATGCCTCGATTCATGTAGATCGACGCGACGTTGAAGTAGAGGGTCGGTTCTTCTGCCGGATACAAATCGATGCCCTTGAGAAACTCCTTCAGTGCCCGCTCTTCGTCCCCAAGTTGACGGTGTACCACGGCGATCATGTTTATCAGTGAACTGCGAGCCACCAACAGATCGGAGTCGATTGAGGTTGTCGCCTGTCTCTCATTAGCTTCTTCGGCAAGCTCAAAGTATCTGAGTCATGGCACCATCCATCAGCTCACACCCCGGATACATCTCACACGAGGGAAGTCTCACCTGAGGGCCTGGGAGAGATCCTTCATCTGCTCAGCCAAGACACCTCGCAGAAAGAAGTGCTGAGGGGTCCGAGTGCCTCGTCGAATCGCTTCGTCTAGAAACGTGATGGCGGCTGTCACCGTCGGGCTGCGCATCAGCAACTCAGGAGAAGGAGAGGTGCCGTCGAGATCGTGCTGTTCGCGCCAGTGGTGGTACAGATGTGAACCTAAGTAGCCGGCACTCTGCACACAATTGCACAGCCTTAGCCATCCCATCCCACACAACCGAAGAGGGACGGATACGTACCGAAGGTTCAGTCGAGCCGTATGCAAAGGCCTTGAGCATGTGTCGGATCCCGAGAAGTGGAGTTGTAGATTCACAGTTGGCGAGACCAAAGTTGGACTGTCCTTCAACTTGCTTCGGCAGCAATGCCACGGAGATCCGCGAAAGTCGGAACGAATATGCCGGGTCTTCAGGGAGTAGCACCTTGGCTGCGTTGTTGAGCGCCTTGACATTTTCCGGAACGACTTCAATTGCTTTCAAGAAAAGCACGTCTTCACTCTTCCATTCCTCATTGCGGATCGTGCTCTTGTACCAAGCGGCAATTAAAATGACGCACGTGAGCAAGAACGAGGCGCGTCGAGAGCCGGAGGACACGAGACGTTCTGAGATGGCTTGTGAGGCTGCCGGTGACAGTGTCATTTTGCGTTCTAGTCGATTTATCGCCGCGTTGAATTCCTCCGCCATGTAACCGACGATCAAGCAAAACCCAACGCTGGGAAAGTACAACAAACGCTCGGCGACGATCGTGCCTACAGGGAAGAGGATATTCGAGGCTGGTACGAACGGAATCACTCCAAACGCAATGCACAACAGCAACGAAGACCGCTTGATGTCGACGAATCCCTTCACAACGCCCACTAGTACGGACGCGTAAGCCAGAAACGTGAGCGCGTTTCGAGGATCTGTCACGCTGCGGATGACTGGAATCGTGTTGAAGCCGTAGTCGAACGAAAGCCAGCTCGTCCAGAGCAGTTTCCACAGGTACCACGCATGGACGTGAGCGTAAGACAGCATGCGTACCTTGAGGCTCTCCTCAATGTGGATGGAATTCGCCAATATGTTGAAAGTCGCCGTCTTGTGGTCGCCGTTCACCCACAGCCGCACGAAAAAGAGGCTGGCTCCTGCAATGATTAGGCAAGCCACTCGCTGGCATCGTGATAACGAGGACGTGAGCAGATCCATCGGCTTGTCTGCAGCAAACGCAGAGACGATTTCATACACGATGAAGATCCCGAACACGGTAAACCCAAGCTCTTTGCAGAGGCTCGCTGCTCACGGTAAGACAAAACCACAACGTTAGAGATTTGGGATACAAAGTTCCGACAAAGGAAGTACACACGTACCACCAATGCCCAGTACGACCGCTGAAATGAAGCGACTCCATGAGTTATGTTCATCAACGCCACTGTAGACGACGAATCCGCCCAACGCTAACATCACACACAGCAAGTCAGCGCGTCCCACGATGCTCGCGACTGAGTCGCAGTGGATCGGATGGACAGCGAACAACAGCCCCGCGAGCAGAGCTCCCCATTGAGGCGACTGTCGGCCTACTGTTTGGCTCGGGCGTTCATACTTGCCCAGCACGATGCACGCCGTCTTCCATACGAGCAGCGAGCACACGGCGTGGATGAGCACGTTCGTGCGATGGAAGCCGTGCGGGTCGAAGCCGTGCCAGAAATGGTCCCAGCGGAACGTGAGGATCGTGAGCGGACGGTAGCTCTTGTGGCTAAATGCGGTGGCGATCGGCGAGCCCCAGAAGTCGTGCGCGAAGCACTCGTACCAGTGCGACGCGGCCGAGTCTACATCGCGATTGGAGATCACAGCGGCGCGGTCGTCCCACACGAAGCCGTTTTCGCGGGAGTTCCAGGCCGTCGCTAATCCAGCCAGCACCACAGTAAGCCCACGAAGAGCGTTGTGGTGGCTGTAGAGCTGCCAGTGCGCATGCAGCGCCGAGGCCATCGCTGTGACCGACGCTTGCTTGCCCTCCATTGTTGCCAATTACACAGTGGGCGCTTCTTTCTACGTTTTGGCTTCAACGTGAGGAGCCCTTTTTGGAAGATTCGGGTTTGGATGAGTTAGAAACCCGGGTTTGGCGACCCGTTTTTGTGGTGGAATTGGATGAGAAGAAGTATACTTGTATTGATCATGGGGCGAACATCCGCTCCAGCTGGAATCACCGGCCAGAGGGAGCACCTGCTCGTCCTCTCAGCGCCGCTGACCAGGCAGCAGACGTTATGATGGAGTACCTTACGGTGACTACGCACACGATATCGTTGATGGAGACGCATTGGAAGAAGTCTGCACCGGCTTCGACGAAGACCACAAAGAAAGAAATAATTAAATGGTTTAATATGATGCAGTAAATATAAGTGAATTGACGTCTACGGTCAAAAAGTGATTTGTGCACCACGGTGCACAGGGATGGAACACTAATTCGGCCAATCAGACTTCGTATGAAGAATTTATAGCCAATCATCTGTCGCATGAAGCGCGGAAGAGAGCCGTTCGCACACCCACATGGCGTCTCCATCTCCAGTCTGGCGCTCGTCGCGAGAACAGAACGCGGACGTCAAGCAACGGCGAGAGGGACAGCAGCGGCGCCATAGAGCGCATTGACTCAGCAAGCGCAACTGATCACGTTGTCCGTCTCCTCGCTTCCACACGATAGTGCTCGAAATCTGTGTCGAAGAGTTCCCCACTTCGTCGCCTGCATTTATTAGCGGACCCCTTCGTTTGAGAAGCTACTGAGCATCATGGGCGAGGTCATCCGCGTGCTGCTGCTGAGTCCCCTCACCGACACGACGGCGCTCGTGTGTCTCGAGCGTCCGCTCAACTGGAACAGCGTGCTGTGCGACTTCTACCAGGCTATCACGAACACGGACGATGAGCCCAATGGCGGACTACTGGACGACTGCAAGATCCTGCTGCATCCGAACAAGTCGAAGCATGAGAAGGGCGTGGTGGTGCGTTTTTGCCTTGGCTTCGTGAGCTCCGTAGCGTTGTTGATTGCCGTACTGACAATGGATGTTGTGTTTATAGATTCGCAAGAGCGCGCTGGATCGATCGATTCGCGATGGCGACTTGCTTTCACTCGAAGGCTTCTCTGTGAATGAACCGGATACCACGGCGCCACCACAAGAGCTCTTCGATCTCGCTGATACGCTCGACTTTGACCTGCCCGGCGACTTCGATCCGCTTTCAGGTGCTGACACAACCGACATGAAGTTCTCGACGGACCCAGTCAAGCCGTCAAACGCTCCACCAGCACCTACGGTGTCGCTTGCGCCGTCTGGCTACGCGACCATGATGGCGTCCAACTCGTCTTCGTCCTCGGTCAAGTCGCGGAAATCGAAGCGCGCACGCAGTTTGTCGTCCAAGTTCTGGCTCGTCAACAAGCTCGCCCAAAGCGGCAAGATCACGTACGTTTGACTGGCATGTCCACCGGTTTGCAGACAAATCACTGACGAAATTGTTGTTTATCCTTCAGCAAGGAGCAGAAAGATGCGCTCAAGATGTTGCTGATCGCGAGCGATGACTCAGCTCTGCACGACGCGTTCGAACAGTACGAGGAAACGGGCGACTTGGATACGCTCCTGAACGTGCAGATCAAAGCCAAGAGGGCATCTGCTGGCTTGCCACCACTGTCGACGGAAAACTTCGACTTCAACATCACCGAAAGCATCGAGAACGAGTTGGATCTGCTGTCCATGACCAACTTCACCGCGGGTGCAATCCCTACGTACACCCCTGCCCCGACCCCTGTTGCATCGACGTCAGGCGGCCCGACGGAGCCGCTGCCCTTCGGCAATAATAGCAACACCATCGACCTGACGACTTTCGACGGCGGACTTGGAGAACTCATTGACGGCACCATGGATGAGCTGCCGATGCCGATCGGACACGGTCCAATGCACGGCTTGCCATCGGCGCTGCCAGGCGACTTGCACGGCATGGAAGAGTGGTTGAAGGATTAAGTCGTGGAGTTTTTAAGTGCTGTCGTATGGTGGCAAGATGACCTCGGCGCACAGCTACAGTAGCTTGGGAGTGTCGAGGGTACTTGTAGCAAACAAAAGGAATCAAAAAGTATCGTAGTAGGATTCGCTCGTTGCGTATTCGTGTCAACTCTCTACCATCCAGGCGTCTTCTTCGCCTCCCATACGTCCGTCGTGTGCGCTGGCTTCGTGGGATCCATTGGCGTGGCCTTGAGGAACTCCTGTCATTCGCAAAGAATACGAGTCAGAGGTTTGCCTTTCCGGCCACGGCCTCATCCTTTGGCAACGTACCAAGCGCTTTTCTTCATCCATGAGACTGGCACGAAGGCACTGCATCATGTGCTTCCACGTGCCACTGCACTCATCCGCACGACCGTATCGGTAGTAGTGCAGCATCTGATTGCCAGGAGCTACAAAGCCACACGAGCGGAGGTTGAATGTCCATTTTCACACCAATTCAGAGCCGCTCATCACATACTGACACACAGGAACGCGCGGTCCAAGAACCACCGACACGAGAAGTCCTTCTTCTCGCCGTCAGCGCCATGAGTCTCCAGAGACTCCTGCAGGTAGCGCCGTGCGCGGTCGGTGTTTGGGTTCGGCTCCTCCATGATCGATCGCGTTGGTGGCTCCACACAAACTGAGCAGCTCAATGAGCATAGTGACATTTCCCGCGATCGTGTGACACCCAACGCACTTGAATAGGTTATCTTTTGGTTGTCAACATGTTTATGTGCAATCGGTCATGACGACGGCGTTGTGGTGCTCGCCCGCACGGAGAAGTTCCAGCCCTTGAGCTTAAGCTCGTGGAGCTGGTCCTGCAGCACCTTCGTCAATTCGATCGTACTTGCTAGGACGCTCTTGAGCTCTTCCTGCACGAGTGCTCGATCCGTGGCTTTTGAGCCGCTTCGTTTCGGGTTGCCTCGGTTGCCGGCAAATGTGAGGTCACCGGGCAGTTCGACTGACGACGTTAAAGAGCTCAGCCGGCTCGTGCGGATACCGTGCAGACGTAGTTTCGACCTCCTTGGTCCGATGTCAGTGGCTGAGCCTTGATGCGTCACTGGTTTCGGCGGGCTGGCTGTTTTGCCGGTCAGACTGCCACGACGTTTGTAACCTTGGCCGATTTGGACGCTTGCCAACCTCTCGAATTCCCTGAGTGCAAAACGAATGGCAGAATTAAGGAACTATCGATCCAAACGAGATTGCGTATGGATGGAGTGAGGGCAGTGGAAGAAGGATATGGAAATTCTCGACTGAAACGACTCGCTCGGAGCAATGAGGCTCGAGGATTTTGACCATGTGGAGACCGTCTCGAACCTGCACACCCAAGACTCCGTAAATCGATCCAATTCGAGATCTCTAGAGGGTTGGTAATTCGTACTGGTGCCATCCCAAAAGTGCGTTTGCTTCCCAAAGCTGCTGACATGCGATTGGCTTGGTCCTGTCACGGAAAGACTGTCAGACACGTGGGAAGAAGGACCAGTAGAAGAATGTGCCACAAACGATTTTCTGCGTCATCTTCTTCTTGTACTCAGTTTCTTCGCGCAGAAGTTCGTCCTGCTCGGTTCAAAGCTGTGATCAGTCTCGCGCGACCACATTATCTGCTACGCATGGGAGGAAGGGCACTCACGGCGAATTCTCGGTCCCTCTGCTTTTTCTTTTCGGCCGCTTGCTTCAAGTATGCAAGAGAGATCGCTGCACGCTCCCTCTCTTGCTCTTGCTTTTCGAGCGTTGATCGGTGGTTGTGTGCAGACTGCGGGCGAGCACGATGCACTGGCGCCGAAGTTGGTCGAAATTTCTTCCCTTTGTGTGACACTGAACACGTAAATGAGGTCTACCTACGACGCTACGCTTGAAGGAACATCAATACGAACCCGGCGACGCTGCGCGTAGCTGTTCTTCGAGGCGACGCTGAGCCGCTAACGCCTCCGCACCAAAGTCGTCTCGGTCGTCGCCGTCGTCGTCCATTATGAGATCATCGTAAATGTCATCGTCGTTTCCTTCCACGTCAAACCTAGCTGCTGCAAACGACGCGAGAGTAGGCGGCTTCGCGCTCGTCGGTCTACTCGAGACCTTGGCACTCATAGGCCTCGTCAAACGTGCGCGCGTCGCTTCCATTGTGAACATGCAAATGGAGTTTCATGTGCGGGAGTGAGAGACGAGAACACATCCAAAATAGCCCCGAGCCCAGCCGACGACAAACGCGTCAACAACAACCTCACGGATCCACAGACGTGACCAGTACACCAGCACATTGCATTCCGTTTGGATTTTTCTTCTTGTATTCTTTATCAATAAACAGTAGCCTACACGACAATGCTCGCCTCGACGACCGAACTCACATCCCCGTGTAGCTACTCGACCCAAGGCGCCTCAACGCCATCCTGTCTTCCACGAGTACTCTCGAGCATGGCTCCATTGCCACTCGCCCCTCACACTCTGTACGTTCCTGCTTCGCCTCGGCCGTTTCCTCGTACTTCTTCTTCTTTGCGTCGCGCTCCTCAGCCGTTGGCATCGCATTTACCAACGGGTGAGCTCAGCGCGCTCCTCAGCGAGCTCCTCCGACACCTCGATCTTGTCGAGCAGGTAGTTGTCGAGCGGGCGCTGGATGGTCTGGATCTCGTCCGGCAGGTACGTGCGCTTCATGGAGCAGTCGGCGGCACGCGCGATGCGGCGCGTGCGGGCCGTGTACTCCTCCTTGGAGATCCAGTGGAGGGCCTCCTGGACGGCGCGCGTGTCCACGAGCGCGTCGTCGTACTTGATGCCGTACTGGGCCAGCGACTTGCCGACGCTCTTCTGGTACAGGCTGGCAACGCGCGCGATAACTCCGCTCATTTTCGTGTTGGTGATGTGGTGACTTGGTCTTGGACGTGTGGGCAGTATGCAGTGGCGGGCCCGACCGTCATGGAGCTCACCACCGCAAAGCTGCGGTGGCCCACGCCCGTCGGAGCCACCCAGCGGGGTGTTTTAAACACTATTACACGACTACCATTGGTGGAAAATCAATGGGAGAATCTCATTTTCTACCAATGAACACTGACGACGCCGCCAGGTGCGTGTCTTTATGCGAAAGAACCGCGCATGATGAATCTATAAATTTGTGCATCGCTTTATACATACTATTCTGTTTCGGCTTCACGTGGGGTCCCAGCGTGTAAAAATGATTATCATATTTAGTAAACTATGAGGTTATGAGAATGACCGAGGGTTGTAGAGCGGGTGGGGTGAAAGGGTCAGTTCCGATAGCAAATAACAGAGTCTGGCGGTGCGGCCAGTTCTTGCCATCCGCCCCCTCGGGTCACGCGAAACGTTGGAGCCACAGAAGCAACAGCTCAGTTTGGCAAGACTTGGTCTCTGGAGACAGCGTTCCCCCCTCACACCTCCCAACACACTCGACAGCAGCACCATGGTGAACCCTCTCAAGGACATTTTCATCGGCACGGGCCTCGGCCTCGTGGCTGGCATCGCGTGGAAGAACTTCAAGGACAGCGAGATGAACCGCATCGACGCCTACTACAAGTGGTATGACGTGCAGCAGGCCAAGAAGGCCACGGCCAGCAGCGACGACGACGACGAATAAACAAGCGACAGCCAACACACACACATGCGCTGCGTTTGATTATCCAGACGCTGCATCGTGGAAATGGACTTCGAGCGGCAACGGAAGAGGTGGATCTGCGAAAAGTGGCCAGTCGGCGGGAGTAGCGGGCGAGACAGCGAGGAAGATGGAGGCGGATTCGGAGTCGGGGAGCGCAGTGCGCTTCTATGCGGAAGCGCAGTGCGTATGTGCCATCGATGCTTCGCTTTCGTCTTTGTGCCAGTATCTTTATTGCTCGCCGCTGTTTGTGGCGGCGGTGTCGCTTGGAATGAGAAGTTCTTTTTTAGTTTGCGCGTAGTAGGCTTTTGCGGTGTGGCGATGGTAATTACTAGTTGATTTTATCCATTGTACATGTCGTAAATGGCACTACGTCCTACTCGCTTGCTTCCTTTATGTGCATGCGCCAAGAGCTCATGAGCCCGCTCGATGATCATCGCCACCCCAGTTCTCGAACTCGATTAATGTCACTATCCACAGTCGCTTCAGACCAGAAAATGCCCGTCATTCTTGATAGTCACTAGAGAGGGGGAGCTGCTTGGCTGTCGGGTCGTGAGTCCGACGCAACGCCACCACACTCGCAAGTCGCCGTGCCAAGATGAAGCTGTACGTGCACTATGAGGACGCGATGACCAAGTGGACCAAGCGCATCACTGTGGAGCCATCCACAGCCACTCTCCAGAGTGTGCTCACGCTGTTCGCGGAGCTGTTCGCAGCCAAGTTCAAACGCCATCTCGAACTCCAGCTCGCCGCCGTGCTGACCGAGAGACAGCAAAACGAGTCCACACGGCGGCTCATCACGACGGATAAGTACGCGCACACGCTGCAGCAGCTAGGGATCGATAGCTCCTTAGATGGAACGGTACGGATCCTGCTTGTTTGGACGCGAATCCGCCAGGATTTCAACTGATGGCGGCGTTGGAAATGCACAGGAGAACGATGGCAAGGCGGCTTGTGACGTGGAGCTGGTGATCGCTGGTCCGCTGGTAATACCACAGAGCGCCCGAGAACCACTGTTTAGCAAGCAGACTATGAAGTCGAATACGAAGACGAAGCCGTCGGCGTCCGTGTCGGCGCGGGATGTGAGTCTGCGTGGGGTTCTGGATCTTGCGCTGAGCCACTTGAAGGCGCGACGGCATCGGGCGGCGAGGGAGGCGTACGAGACGCTCGTGCTCACAGTGGATCCCAAGCACCCAGAGGCGTTGCTGGGGCTGGGCGAGATCTACTTTTCCATCGGGAAGTATGACGTCGCGGCGGCGCGACACTTCCGAGTCTGCTGGCAGACCCACCACCCGCAGCCCAAGAACAAGGCGTACGCGCTGATGGCGTTCACAAGCGCACTCAAGCTGGCCGAGTGCCAGCTCAATTTACGTAAATACCGAGCCGCACTCACGACACTGGATGAGCTACAGAAGTTCCTGCGACGACATTCCAAGTGCCGCAGCTTCTTCAGCGAATGCATCGACAAGGAACGGATGGAGGCACAGATGGACTACCTGCGAGCGTGTGCTCTGTACGAATTAAAGACACCGACAGAGCAAGAGACGGCCATTTCGCTGTTGATGCACTTGCTGCCAGACTTGCAGGACCCGCGTGTGAATCTGGATGCGCTCCAATTGTACGCGCGAGTAGCTCAAGACCGTGGCAGGAAGAACGAGGCACTGAGTATGCTGCTGCGTGTCCTCGTGGGAAAGTCAACGGATCATTCGGTGCGCAAGCAGCTTGTATCGCTTCTCAATGGCAAAGACGGCATGGAGAGACTACTTTACTCGGTTCCGACGACGACTCCATCTGCAGCAGCGGCGTATGCATTCACGGCGACGATTTTGAAGGATTTTGGAGCGGTCGATTCGTCTGTTCGGTGCTTTGAACACGCACTGTCTCTCTCGCCCAACAGCGCAGCGTACGCACTGAATCACGCCCATGCACTGGAGGTGTGCAATCGGTACCAGGACGCATACGACGGATTGATCAAGTTCCTACGAGCCAATCGGTCGTTACGCGTCGCAGATGCTGTCAGCGCCGCTGATGTGCTAGAGACACTCGGAATCCGAGTGTGGAAGATCAAGCACGAAGATGCACAGGCACTTTTGGCGCAGTGGTCAATGAAGTGGCACGACAGTATCAATGAAAGCTACGCAGAGGTGTACAAACACGACAAGCTCTTGACGCCTCCCAAACGGCCGCGTGGCGGTGACCTATCCGATCAGGAGCTCGATCTTCTCGCGTGTTTCTTCACGATCGCCAAGATCCTGTTCGTCAATGGCATGTTCCACGTATTACCGGGTCTCGTGGCACTTCTCGAACCCATCCGACTTGGTCGACAGCTGCACAAGACTTCCGTCCGCAACGAGCAGGCATACTACATGTGCATCGCACAGCTCCTATGTGTGGAGCCACCACTTTCTATTCCGGAAGAACGGAGCAAGCACGATCGGGATCCTGCAGATTCGACACCGAGCTCGTGCACGGAACCGCAGACGTACGTGTGTGGCGACTCCCACACACTCGCGACCGCCTGGAGGACGATCAAACTCAACGGACAGCCGAGTCAATTGCGTCCAGCGCTGGTCACGGGCCTGAAACACTGGCATCTGCGCGAAGAGTCCGAGTTTTATCCCAAAATCAACTTCTGGAACGTGCTCGTTTCGTTGCCGAGAAAGTCGCGAGTCGTATTTCTCTTTGGCGAGATCGACTGCCGCGAAGGGATTCTGCAGGCTGTCGAGCTGTGCAAATACGAGGTACGTCGAGATCTGTGTGTATGTGTGTGGATTCGGACCATTCCATTCTCATACTAACTCAACCACATTCATTAGTCTCTGCAGGAGGGGATGGAGCATACGATCCAGATCTTTATGGACGCGTTGGCGAAAGCAGTGGACGAGTACCATTTCGAAGCCTTCATCCACCCTGTGGTACCTGTTCTGAACGAGACGCGGCATCTCGTGATCCAGTATAACCAGATCTTGAAGGCAAAGGTCACAAAAAGCAAGATGTGCAAGTGGCTCGATTTTTTCGATGATCTTCTCGAAGGCTCTCCTGAAAAGGTGTGGTGCAAGCCGGTTTGCGGGTCCTCTGATGCCTGACCACTGACTGGCTCGTTTTCTTTCACAGCTTCGAACTGGTTACACATTGGACGGCACGCACTTACACCCGAGCTACTTGTCACTTGTGGAGCGCGAGCTGAACAAACACGCTTTGAAGTGATGGCGACGTATGCCATGTCATGTACGAGTCAGGCGTGTGGACGTTTTTGTGCCTTGAGCCACTCAAATTTGAAGGTTGGATCGGTGCCTATCACGCAACGACGAAGCACAAGCACAGCGTGAGATTCCAAGGCTTCTCGCGACGCAACGTGTCGCCAGCTCTCACCGTAGTGCTCGAGCGTTAGGTTGAACAGGATGAAGACCCAGATGATGAAGGGCCCCAGAATCAACTTCATGTGTTTCTCTAACGCAAAGGCGAGCTGATTCATCGCAGAATGGCCTTTCACCCGGCGCTCGACAAGAAAGCAGAACACGAGAAGCGAGACCAGCTCCAGACCAGCGTACTCGGCGACGACGAGAGCGTTGGCTTGGATATCAGTTGGCGTTAGCCCTTGGAGTGCAGTGTAGTAGGTGCGATTTGGAAGCAGCGAGATCGTAAACAGATACGCCGCTGCAACAAAAGAGTTCAGTCATGCAGCAGTCATACGCAAACCGCCAGCACGCAATTGACTCCCTCACCGTAGAAAGACGCCATCATGACTTCGACGAATTCATTCAGGACGTAGAACTCGACCATGTGCAGCAGCTTGAGTGTGTGCTGAATCCATTCAACTTTCGCGGCGTCGCGTTCCAATGGACACAGTGCTATAATCGTGGTCGGTGACGGTGTGACTGTGCTCAGGTTTCGAAGAATGCCAGTCGTAGCGCGAACCTCATGGTCGGAGATCGATGTACGCAGGCCCATCGCCATCCGTATAACGCCCGAGATGAGACCCCTCCTGGGCTCTTGTTGGATAGGTATTAAGCTGGCTGGTACTCCGCCGTATGCCATCTCCGCAGCTCTCTTCGCTGCTTGTTGTACTCGGGCTGTCACCGCGGATATCTCACTAAGCGCGATAGCGTTCTGGACTGTGTCGACTATCATGATCAGGATCACCGTATCATGCGACGTGCTACTTTGCATCGTCAACGACACGAAGAGCGTGTGGAAGATGTCGACGTTCGCCACGATGAAAGTCGGCGCGAGGTCCGTCAAGTCGTCCAGTCGAATGTTGATGAGGTTTTTAAACACGAGTTTGATTGCAGTAAGTACGAGGGCGAAGTAGCCCTGGCCGCCGCTCGGGATTTGCTTGAATACGACGACGTAGATGGAGTAGATCTGCAGCATGGCTACCTGCATTGTCCGAACGAACATGCGTCGCTTGAAACTGTCCCTCACAGCGCCATCAGCTCGGATCGTATCCTTCCAGGCCGCCCACATCACTACGCTGATCATGACCCGACTGGATGTGTATGAAGAACGGTACGGGAAAGCCTATTAGTCTGGACCAGCAGTAGGAGAGCATCAACACGAGCGTCGAAAGCAGCATCGGCACGCAGCATAGTCGCCTCGTCGAAATCACAAGTGCGGGAATAAGCTGCGAAATTTGCCACAGAACGCCGAAGGCCGGGATCGCGACCAATAAAACACAGCGAACGTAGAAGCCGATGCGTTGGTGCTCGAAGCCTTCTCTTGGCGGCCCCAGCGGCACTAAATCCGTGACGACCATGAGCAAGAGACACGGCAGAGGCACCAAGACAGCGACAACGAGTGCGCGCAGCCTGCTCGGGTGGTCCACTTCGTACTGATGCAGCTCATGGAGACGACCGATCGAGTACGCTCCTTGCAACTCGACTTGGAAGGTGTTCCAGAGTTGGACTATGCTGTGCAGGCAACCACAGCAGGAGCCCATTCTTGAGAGTTGAAAACAGTGCGAATGCGACTGCGAACGCGATTGTACTAGTATGCGAACCTTAGTGTGCGATGACAGACTTCACTCCATGTAAATTTAGCCTGGCCTGTTCCGACCGTCTGCGCATGTTGCTACAATTGAAACCGTTTTTGATTGGACAAAAGTGAGAGCATGTGATTTGTGTTGAAGCCGCAGACGAAAGACCATCTTGCGAAGGATGAACACCTCGCCGCTTGTCCTCTCGTAGCGTGACCAGGACACTGTAGACGGGAGGCTGCCTACTGTTGAAAGTGCTATCACTTGTGCAGTCGGCGTGCACCAAAGCACCCAATGAGCCCTAGACGAGCTTGAGCTTGCGACGAGAGTAGCTGAACTTGTTCGAGCAGTGCTCGCTCGGTGTGAACTCCTTTTCCACATCCACATCCACATCCACATCCCCAGCGACAGCGACAACATCTGGCTTTTTGGCCCCTAAGTCCGAATTCAAAACCATGCCAGAGCTCATAGAGATCCTTTCGTCGCTTCGAGAGTCGCGCGGGAGCTCGACCAGTTGCCACCGTGCCGTAGGCTTCAGCTCCACTCTGACAGCGCTGAGATCTCCCAGTGAAGAGGGCTTGAGTCGCTGCTAGGCGCTTCAGAACCAATTACATCCATTGCAGTTGTGTCTGCGTGTCTGACCACCTGTGTAGATCTTCACTCAAGACATAGGCTGTAAATTGTTTGAGGGCGAATAGTCATCATTACGAGTTTATTAAATGACACGGCAATGCCAGCACGCTTGCGGCCATGAACTTCTCCGTAGGTCGACCCACGCTTGACCGCGAAACACTCGCTTGTGCAGGTGCTGAGTCAACACCTGCACAAACTCGTCAAACTGGATTGGACTGCGGGCACTGGACTTGACACCCTCGCGACGCCATCGCAGCGCTTCCCCTCCTTGATCAACTCTTAGCGTGTGGGATTGCATCGGTTGGATACGAGATCCCACGACACGCTCTGGCGAGGTATAGACGGCGAGACGGCTTTCTTGTCGAACTCCTGGGTTGACGAGCGAGTGAAAGCAGGCTTCATCGTAGGCGTTGGGGTGGGGTCGCCGAAGGAGAAGAAAACGAAAACTCAACCAGCGGCACACGTCCACCGGCGATATCACGAGCAGCTCCTCTCCGGTGAACACAGCGTCCTGGTTTAGTTGCAACCATCTTTGAACGGCATGAGCTTGATGAGAATATTGGGGGTCGCTCATGGTGCACGCCATGCTTTTGGTGTTTCTGCAACTCAGATACTTGGGTACGGCACCTGTTTTGCAACCTAGCGGTATGCAGCTGTGCATGTTCTGTATATGTACAGGGCCCACATCATGATGTCAGTGTCAATGCACGCGGGCGTTGTGCGAGCTCCGGTGCAGTATTTGCTGGTCACCACCATCACAGTCAGCATAAAGTTTGTGATTTAGAAGATGGTGCTCTACCGGTGCTGCACTCACACACAATTCACAATGGATACAGCGAACCCCGAACAATGTGACACCGTGATACGTACAAAAGGTGACAGGCTTCAAAAAGTTAATGATATTGTCAATTCCGGCCAAAATTGCCGATCGTGAATGGTTTCGAAACAAGCCTGAACGATTTTAGCGCAGCTGATTGGCTGATACTGAGACAACCTCTCTTTTGATTGATCAGAACGTTCACTGTCAACTCCCACCATAACCTCAACCTTACGAAGATGCTTTGAAAAGGATTTTGTATTGGAACGATTTCTCGCACGATTCGATTTGACCCCCGACGGGAATTTCACCTGAAATCCACAATATCACAAACCAATATGCTGAACGGAAATAAGCCCGTCACCTACCTATAGAGAGTCTGACAAGGTATGAGCCCACATGGGTGACACAATGTTCGGGGGTTCACTGTAGTGGAGAGAGCCCGCAACTTCAACCCGTGGAGACTCTCCACGGTGGAGAGATGAGTTCTCTCGTTTAGAAGACGGTGCTCTAATCGAGTTTGCGCTACTTGGACACCATTCTGGATACTGGGTGACCGGTGGCGCCAACTAGCTTCTGGATTCCAGAAGCTCTTCATTACGAGATATCTCCCGCCCCCTCGCTCCCTCGCTCGCTCACTTGCCAAGATGCTCGCTGCTCGCCTCACGACACGTGCTATCACGGGCGTCAGCAATCGCGCCATGGGCCGTTCTCGTTCCATGAGCGACCTCGTGACGCTGGAGAAGCGCGGCGCGATCGCGATCCTGCGCCTGAACGAACCGACGCGACTCAACCCGATGACCAAGGCCGTCGGCGAGGCGCTCAAGGGTACTGTTGTAGCATGACGTGTGTCGGACCATCACAGTGACTGATTGTGTGGTGCAATGCAGCTCGAGTGGAGGAGATCAACTCACGTGCTGATGAGTTCGGAGCCGTGATCCTCACGGGCGAAGGCCGCGCCTTCAGTGCCGGTGGAGATCTCACCTTCCTCCAGAGCCGCCAGAACGACACCACTACCCGCAACTCGTAAGTGGATGTGATTGAGATAGATTGGTCTCACTTACTATATACTGGCTTTTGCCTAACGTAGGATGATCATGCGCGACTTCTACAGCCGCTTCCTCATGGCGTTGCGCTCGCTGTCGATGCCAACGATAGCAGCTATCAACGGCCATGCTATCGGCGCCGGCTTGAGCATTGCTCTGCTTTGTGACCTGCGTATCGCCGCGAAGGAAGCCAAGATGGGCGTGACGTTCGTCAACCTCGGCTTGCACCCGGGCATGGGTACGACCCACTACCTCCCACAGATCGTTGGTAGCGAGGCAGCCAGCTACCTCATGCTCACGGGCAAACTCATCGACGGAGTGGAGGCGGAACGCATTCGTCTCGTGACCAAGTCAGTCCCACGCAATGAACTTCTCGTTGAAGCCATTCGAATGGCAGAGGAGATCGCGAAGCCATCAACCACAGCGGTGCGATCCGTGCTTTGTACGATCCGCTCCAAGCAGGACGCTGGCCTCGATGTTGCACTGCAGCGTGAGGCCGACTGCCAGGCGCAGTCCTACGCGTCCAGCGACTATGCCGAAGGTGTCAAGGCTCTCATGGAGAAGCGTCCGCCAAGCTTCCAACGCCCTGAGAACTCCAAGTACTAGTACTAGCAGCAAGTTCACAAGTCACAGGAATATATGTCACTCCTGGTCGTTATATGTCAGTAAAATGAGGAGGGTAACCAAGTTCTGTTAAAACCGTAACCGTATTTAACAGGAATATCGCTGACGCAGCCAACCAACCAAAAAGCACGACGCCAATCAAAAGGTCACGAAGAGCTACGGGTCTCCATTAGCATTGGCATCCTCGGCTCTCGCACTCGACGCAGGCAAACGATGGCGCGCGGAGCTGCAGCGAACGGCAACGGCAAGAGCAAGGCCCGTGGCGGCAAGGCCAAGGCCAAGGCCAAGGTCAACGCTGGCAAGTCGGTGGAGAAATTGGTGCGTCGCGATGTGTACTCGGACGAAGAGGACGAGGAGAAAGAGCAGCGCATGAACGCCGCCATGGACATTGACGGCGTGTACGAGTACGAGCAGCCGGAGACGTTCGACCACGACTCGGAGATCAGCGAGGATGAGGCGTTCAACTCAGAGGATGAGGAGCAGTACGGCATGCTGTTCAACAAGGGCAAGAAGACCAATGCCAAGAAGGGCAAGAAGGCGGCTAGTGACGAGGAGGACACGGCTGAGGAGGAGGAGGAGGAGGAAGAGGAAGGCGGCGACTTGCTGTCGGATATGCTGGGCACGGCCCCGGCGGCGCGTCTCTCCACGACGGACGCCGGCGATGACGATGAGGGCGATGTCTTCGACGACGAGGAGGAGGAGGAGGACGATGAGACCACACAGAAGACCAAGCAGCAGAACCTCAAGTCGCTCGTGGACGCGCTCGTGCCGGCCAAGAAGAAAAAGAAGAAGCTCGACGAGATCACAGAGGAGACGATCTCAGCGGTCGCGCGGTCACGAAGCGACAGCGACAGTGGCGAGCTCACGCTTTCGAGTCTGCTGGGCGGCGGTGACGACGATGAGACTGCGACGACCAATGCGCCAGTGCTGAACAAGGTCAAGAAGCAGATCCGCGAATTGGAGAACGATGCCGAGTCGAGCGGACCGCTGTCGTCGACCATCGCGCCGGTGCTGGAGGAGCGTGCGGCGCGAAAGATCGCGTACGAGCAGAAGAAGGAAGAAGTGGATCTCTTCCAGCCTGTGGTGCGTCGCAACCGCCAGAAGGAGACCATGGACTTCCGCGAGCAGATCCCCAAGATGGAAAACCTCACAGCCGCCGGTCTGGCCAGCAAATTCAGCGCCGAAACGACTCTGGAAAAGGACGTGGAGGCGCTTCTCAAGGCCGGTGGTCTGAGCGACCGCACCATCGCCAAGGACGAGCACGACGAGCTGATGCAGAAGAAGGTCTCGACCGAGGAGGTCATGCAGCGCCAGAAGGAGCTGTCCAAGATGCGTGCGCTCATGTTCTACGAAGAGCAGAAACAGAAGCGTGTCAAGAAAATCAAGAGCAAGCTCTACCACAAGATCCGTAACAACCAGGACAAGAAGCAGCAGGAGAAGCAGCGCGCTCAGCTCCGCGAACTGGACCCTGAGCTCGCCAAACAGCTCGACGAGGAGCTCGCAGAGAAGCGAGCGGAAGAGCGACTCACGCTCAAGCACACCAACACATCCAAGTGGGTCAAGCACCAGCTCAAGCGTGGAATCAATGCCGACAACCAGACCCGAGGCGCGATCGCGGAGCAGTTGCGACGAGGTGATGAGCTGCGACGCAAGATGCACACTGTGAACAGTGACGACGAGGACGATGACTACTCGGATGACGGTGAGGACGACAGCAACCTGGACGCTGCGACGCGGCTGCAGCGCCGTTTGACCAAGCAGGCCGACGCGCTTGTGACTGAAATCGATGCCGATGAAGCCCAGGCCAGCCAGGTGAAGGGTCTCGCCGGCATGAAGTTCATGCAGCGTGCGGTTCAGAAGCAGCGTGAGAAGGCGCGCTCCGAGGCTGAGAAGCTTCTGCGCGAAATCAATGGCCAGGATGGTCTGCTCTCCGACGGTGACGCCGACAGCACTGACGACGAAGCTGCTGCCAAGACCAAGAAGCGCAAGAACAAGAAGCAGAAGACGGACGTCAAGGTGACTGAGCAGGACAAGGAGGCTGTCGCCAAGGCGCTGCCGCGTGGTGCGCTGCAGACGGGCAACGTGAGCATGGACAAGGGTCTCTCGGCGCGTGCTTCGGGTGCGATCGCCGTCGACTTGGGAGCCGGAAGCGCTTCCGCCGCCGCTGTTAACGTGAACAGGGGCACCACTGCTGGTGCGACTGTGGAGCTTGGCGCTAAGGCCAAGGCCGCTGCTGCCAAGGCCTCGACGGACACCTCGGCTGTGGAGGAGATGGCGTCAGCCACGACCACGGAAGAGAACCCGTGGCTCAGCAGCACCGCCACCAAGTCCAAGAAGAAGAGCAAGAAGAACAAGAAGAACGGTGCGAACGCGGCCGATGGTGTCGACGTGGGCAGTGCCATCGATGCGCTCGCCAAGTCGGTGACGAAGATCAAGTCGGACGGCACGGAGATGGATATCACCAAGGCGGTGACTGCTGCTGTCAGTGGCACGAAGCGCAAGGCCCAGTCGGTGCTCGAGTCGGAGCCTACGGCCGCTCCTGTGGACGAGGCCTCGAAGAAGAAGCAGAACAAGAAGGCCAAGTCGCAACCAGAGGAGGCTGTGCCTGGTACGCTGACGCAGGAAGAGCTCGTGCGCCGTGCGTTTGCGTTCGCGGACGAAGGCGAGAACGAGATCCAGCAGGAGAAGGAGGACATCGCGGCCCAGGATACCCAGGCCAAGAAGGGTGCTGAGATCGCCAAGCTTGTTGGTATGACTGGCTGGGGAAGCTGGGCTGGTGAGGGTGTGAAGAAGTCGTTCTTCCAGAAGAAGCGGGAGGAAGCGGCCGTGAAGCTCGCGGCAGACACCAAGAAGAGCGCGCTGATGAGCCGAAAGGACAGCAAAATGGAGCGCGTGCTGATCAACGAGAAGAAGGACAAGCGTGCCGCCAAGTTCTCGGTCCAGGAAGTGCCGTACCCGTTCACGTCTCGCGAGGAGTACGAGATGGCGATGCGCAACCCACTGGGCGGCGACTGGAACACGCCGTCGGCGACCAACGCGCTCACCAAGCCAAAGCTCATGCTGCGTGCCGGCCAGATGATCGACCCGCTCAAGCTCACGAAGGAAGACAAGAAGCAGGCCAAGAAGGAGCTCACGAAGAAGCGGAAAGCCAAGTTCTAGATGCACGTCAAAGCAACTCTCATAGCCCTGTCAGTTCTCCTTCGTACCAAATACAAATATTTCCTAGACCTCACAAAAACTGCATTGAATAACTTACGACGCTTCATCCTTCTCTCACTCTCACTACCACACCAAGCCAACAACAAAGGCCACTGCACTGGCCGCAGTAACTACAGATACGGAACTCATTGTGGACGCACTGGACGTCGGGCTTGTGCCCGTCGACTTCACGTTCGTCTCGCCACGCGACGGGCCGACAGTGGCAGGCGTGTCATCAGCCGACCGGACTTCCGTGTCACTGCCGTTTGAACTCTTGCCGATTACGGTGCCGTTGACTTGGATGCGCAGCGTGTCTGTGAGCGAGACATTCAGCCGCAATGTGGCGTCGGCGAGCTGCTTTTCAAATGCGACAGCCGACTCGGAGGCCGCGTCGTACGGTTCGTTGATCTCCTTGGCGATGTTACGAGTGTGGCGCCACGTGATGAAGTCGATGAACTGGTCGCACGTGAGTGGCTCGATGCCATTAACGATATCCTCGGACGTCATGAGCAGCGTCTCGATGGCCGACTTGAGGTCCAAACCGCCCAGGTTACATTCGCGCAGTGACGGAAGGGAGACGATGGCCTGGAAGAAGTACAGACACGCCATGGAGGAGACCATGGCGAGGATCTGCTGGTCGGTTGGGAGGAAGCCAGAGTACGGGAACAGCGAGTAGTCGAGCGACTCGGCCACACACTGTGTGTAGATGTTGCGGTTGCGGCCGTACAGCGTCACAATGGTCTTAGACAGCGAGGCTTCGCAGTCTGGAGCGTTCGTGCTCATGTACTTGAACACTGTGACCGTCGATGCTGATGTCGAATTGGTGGCGTTTGAAGACACAGCGGTGGCTCCCACGCACGTTAAAAGGGTGGCAACCACCAGTACTGTCGACGGCATGAGCCGCCGTAGCGTGAAGCATTCTCGTCGCTTCATTATGGAGCTGTGCAGAATGGCTGATCAACTAACGTCGGAACACGTCGAGGATGGTAGTTGCTGGATGAGGAGCCACACGCTGATGGGTCGTAGAGAGCACCCGGAAACCAGCAGGTGAGCTGCCCGCCGTAGCTGATCGCAAGCGGCAGTTGCCGTGTGCTGAGGAGCTTCTCGTTGCACAGCGCAGATGGGGGAATGGCACCATCAAGGACCTCAGGCTCAGCAACTGCAACCTGTGGACCTCTTGGTGAGCTCCTCGTGCCAGATGGTGGTGGCGTGTCAACCTAAATTGAGGTGTAATGCATCAAAGAAGGATATTTGTCCTAATTTTCATGAAATTCTGAGATAAGAATGTTTTTGACGTCAATTAGGGTGGGAGATGCCGAATTTAGCGTGGTGGAAAAGCATCCCACCAGTGCCGGGAGTAGTCAGACAAAGGGTCTTGGAGTCAGTAGGCTCTCTACCAGATCCAGTGAACGGAGCCCAGAATCAAAGGGTTCATCGCGTCTCCCTCCCAATCTCGCGTGTGGATTTGGCACGAGGTGATGGATCAATAAATGAATGCTTACACTGTACTCCACATCCATTACAAAGGTCAGGGCCAAATAACATACAGCTTCTCGAGGTGGAAGAATCTCGACAGCTAGTTGAGAAAGATCATAGCCGAGAGCACCGCTATCACCAGTGTTGCCAGCCAGGTTGAGGGTGATCGGAGTCCCAAAGCGGCGCTGGTGGTCTTGGTCGAGCTTGTGCTTGGAGAGCTCTTCACGTCCTCGTTCCCAGCGGCCCCAGACCCAGAAGACGCAGACTGGTTGGTCTGCATGCTCTTGCTTAGGTCGAGCGCCACGCCTGTTGTTGAGTTGAACAGCGAAGAGCTAGGGAGGTTGCTCAGTGCGGAGCCGTTGACGGAGCTTGTGAGATCTGTGGCGTTGTACACAATGCTCAGGTCTGGCATGACACGCACGTTGTACTTGGTGAGTGCTGTCCACAGGTTCCGCGTGAATTCCTTGTACAACTGCGAGTCATTTCCGAATGGGACACCAGCAGCTTGAGCCAAATTCACGTCACGCCGCCACATGTGGATCTTGTGGAACATCTCCGTGTCGGGAGTGGGGAGGCCATTGTCGATGTCCACGGTGATCTTGAGCAGAGACTCTGTCACTGCCTTCAGGCCCAACGCACTGACATCACACTGGGGCATGTTGGCTAGCACACACGCCGTGAATAGAGCAGTGCAGGCCTTGGTCGTCGCAAGCGAGTGGATCTGCTCCTGCGTTGGAAGCTTGCCCGAGAACGGGAAGATTTGGTACTCGGATCGCTCAGCACACACATCGAAGAGATCGCGGTTCTTGGAGTAGATCAGAGAGATCTGCTTAGCCACGGCGTCACTGCACTCGACAGTAGGAACCTTACGGAACGTGGCTGAGTCTGGCGTGGCTGTTGGGATCGGAGCGAAGTCGTACTTCATCGTTGGCGTTGGGGTTGCGAGTGCGTCTGATGCTGGAATCTCATCATCGTTCGTGTCTGCAGGCTTCACAGTGCTGCCTTGGCCGGCTGTGAGCACGGCGAATGTACACAGTAGCACCACAACGAGTCGAGACATTGTGTGACTATGGTTGTTCGAGTATTGTGGCGATGGCGAGCAGAACGAAGAATGCCCCAACGTGGTAAACAAGAGCACCGGCACGAAGAAGACGCGACGCGACACGACGAGCCTAATTGCGAACTACGTTCAGTGGTAAAAGACTAGCACGCGTCCTATGCCCACGCAACTGCGCGCCTTGCAGCGTCACTGCAGTACTGTATTAGTCCATCCACTCGCCTTCAACCTCTGCCGTCCGAACTGAGCTGCTACGTGGAACGAAGAGACACCGGCCCATGGTGGTCATCGCCATCTGGGAGACCAGGTGCCTCCTCCCCGTATCCGCTGGGCGAGAGGATCAGTTGGGCAGACCTTTACATGTGCGCTAAGCTTACACTCGACTGTGCCATCGTATGGTACCGGCGAGACCGCGTCACATGCAGTGTGTCACTTTCCTCTGCTACAGTATCACTTTAAGTACTACTTGTATAATCGGAGAGCCAGCCGATGAAAGAGATCCAGAAGAAGAGAAAGTCAGAGACAGAAGATCTCAGCTCAGCTCCCTATCAACGGAGCCGCATCAGTAGAAGTGATTATGGATTTTGGCGGCCTCCAGACTTCAACGAGGAGTCGATGCATCCTCAAGTCACTTTGTAGAAGCTAGCACAATGCAGTCCAGCATCACACGTGACTGTCATGCGACGCTCGTACGTGCATTGGGCTCCCCTGTTCACAATCCAGTGGTGAGTCCAATACGCAGAAGCAATGGGGGAGGTGTCTACATAGTGTGGAGGGTTTGTTGTTGAGACCTGAGTAGCGATCACGCAAAGTCACACGTACTATGTGTGCACTCTGCCAAAATTCACGTCATGGTGCCAGTGGTGCAAGGAACAGAAGTGGTAGGGATTGATTTCGTTGAGAGCCATCACTCCACTCTCCGCATCCACCATCAGCTTGAGCAGCGTCTCAGCCACGGCCTAGACGGGAAGGTCGCTAAAGTCACACTCGGACACTTGTGCTTCGACGCACACAACCGCTAACGCTCGACACGCCTTGGAAGTGATCATCGCACGCAGTTGCAAGTCTGCTGGATACCCCGAGTGAGGGAAGATCTGGTGAGTGCGACCGTCAGCTCCTGACGCCAGTCCCTCGCATTCACCACACAATAAAGACATGCTGCGAGTATAGAGACACGGGTTTGTGGCGGATGCAGCGTGTATATGACTCATGCGCAATCTGCCCGCACGATGCTCTCTTCCACGTTCACATTTTGTTGTCCTTTTGATCGCGAGAGACTGCACAGTCACCTACCACGACGAGTCCCTGTCACTAAAGCAGAGAACCGCCTACAACAACGAGAACTGTGCTCAGCACGAGTCCCCACATTGGTCTACTCACAGCAGTTGCATCACTTTTGACGTTGGCCCGTGTCGCTGCAGACGCAGATGAACCACTGGCGGAGGCGCCACTTCGCTCGGACGTACTTTGGTCTGCGGAGGCTCCGGGGTTAGGATGCACACCACCTGTCACGTCGTTTTGGGAGCTCCCTGCAGCGTCGAAGGAGTAGTTGTCTGAAGCCTCGGAGCCAACCTTTGACGTAACCTGAATAGTCAAGTCCTTGTTGACTGAAACACTGTACTTGGCCAAGGCAGCGGGGACATCACGCGCGTACTCAGCATAGAGAGCCGAGTCATTTCCGTACGGTACGCCTGCAGCCTTCGCGAGATTTGAGTTGCGGCGCCAAATGTGCATGTCGTGGAACCGGTCGGAATCTGGCGACGACTTGTTGTTGTGGACATCTTCAGTCACCTTGAGCAGCGACTCAGTCACGGCCTTGAGACTGATGCCGCTGGAGTCGCACTCTGGCAAGTTGGCAACCACACACGCGGTGAAGAGTACTGTGCATGCTTCCGTAGTTGCCAAGGCGTGAATCTGTTGCTCCGAAGGGTGCTCGCCAGAGTAAGGAAAGATCTGGTACTCGCTGGCCTTGGCACACGTGTCGAACAACTCGCGGTTCTGCGTGTAGATGTTGTAGATGGTCTTGGCCACATCATCTGGGCACACTACGTTGTCAACAAGTCTGAACGTCGCGGAATCCGCGGTTGCCTCTGGGATCGGAGGTGGCGTGTACACTGTCGGAGCTGGTGTCACAGGCACTGGGTTTGGTGCTGGTGTCGGAGCTGCCGTGGGCGTAGGTGTCACAGCCGTGGGCGTAGGTGTCACAGTCGTGGGCTCAGGTGAAGGAGTTTCACTTGGTGTTGTCGCGTTCGTCGGCACCGTCGATGGAGCAGGAGCCGTGGTGTCACTGACAGCGGCAGTGGCGTTCGAGCTATCGCTGACTGGTTGAGGCACCGAATTAACAACGGCCGTCGCTGGCGCCGGTGTACTCGTCGCCTCAGTCGTTGCCGACATTTCTTGATTGTGCATTGGGCGTGGCGACCACGTCGGAGACCTCGGTGCCGCCGCAAGCGTCTGGTCCATCTGAGCCTCGACGAGCACAGCGAGCGCCGCCCACGACAGCAGCGCGCTCAGCCTCATCGTGATCCGGTCGATTAGCAGAGACTCTCGAAGTGAACAACCGCCCGTACCGGCGTCACGCTGCCCTTCTTGATGCTTCGCTTTCCCAAAAGGGATCAGCAGGTCACGGAAACAGAGAGGGACGATCAGCCCTCTGTCGTGTCCTTTGTATGAGTCCAGCGACGGTCACTGATGCGAGATCGTCCTAAACGAGTGCAGGTCGCTCCACATGGGCGTGTCCATTGTGCAGAATGGCTCGTGCCGCCTTTCTCGCCGACACGTAACGAGGAGCTACGACGCGTCATCGGCCATGTGGCCACGCCAGCTGGACGCTGCGGAACCAAATGGGGACGCTGAACAGCCAACCTCAACCCAAAGAGCCGGTCCACGCGGAGAGTCAGACACAAGAGACTATCACTCTCGCACCAAAAATCGGACATTTGGCGGATATTATGGGGGCAAGTGTAGCCATCTGACGGACCTCCTCATGTCAATGGAGAATGCCGACATCGGAGACGACAATAGGGCCCGCGCTTCCAGTGTGAACACACAGTGGACACTGGTGTGGATCTTCACGATTCGATGCCAGCTCTACACTCGACGGGGATGGTTTGATGCTGTATCAGTATCAAGGCTGGCTTCATGACCGAGAACGGCACCGCGTGCGTCTGGATCTCAAGTTGGATTGTGCACATCTTTCAACTCATATTCTACGTTTTGGTCACCATAGATACACGCAACCATGACACATCAAACTCTCCCGCAGGATGGGAAGCTACTCGAAGCATCCGACTGCCAGCGCCAGTAAAACTGTTGCTGTCAGCACTTGCCACGTCGAAGATCGAGGTCGGTCGCCAAAGGCCGACGACGTGGAGTTCTTTTGGAGGGAAGCATTGTTGCTAAAGCTGCCAGCGTCGGAAGAATCCGGCGCGCTCACTTTACCGACAATGTCACTGGCGTTGGAGCCGCTCGAGACGTTGGCAAACACCTCGCTCGTGACAGTAGCCGAGCCTTCAAACGATATGGTGAGGTTCGAGGACACCTTGACGTTGGTATTCGTGAGAGCCTTCCAGAGATTGCGCGAGTACTCCCCATAGAGCTGCGAGTCCTGGTCGTACGGGAGGTTTCTCACCTGTGCGAGGTTAACATCACGTCTCCACAGCAGGAGTTCGTAGAACTTCTTCGAGTCTGGTGCCTTCTTGCCGCCCAGCACATCGATCGCGATCTTCAGCAGCGTCTCCGTCGCGCTCTTCAGTGCAAGGCCACCAATGTCACACTGTGGCAAGTTGCCGAGCACACAGGCGGTGAAGACCGAGCGGCATGATGTCGATCGCACCATCGAGTCGATCTGTTGCTGGGTTGGCAGTGTGCCTCCGTACGGGAAGATCTGGTACTTGCCTTCCACGACGCAGGCATCGAACAGAGCACGGTTGTTGGAGTAGATCTGGAAAGTGGCGTTCGCCACAACGTCCGTGCACTGCACATTGGTCACGAACGCGAAGGTTTTGGAGTCGGGTATGGCCGACGGAGCAGGCACCGCGTACGTGTCGACGGCCGGCGTCGGACTCGCGGCCTTTGCAACGGTACTGGGCGAGTCGTTCGCGGCGCTTCCAGCTTCAATGTACGCAGCGACGCGGCTGATGAGCGTGCTAGTGATGGCACTCATCATTACACATAGAAGCACAAAGTGCCGACACCTGTACTGCATTGCGACGCGTTATTCTTGGAGGAACTGTGTACGCTGGGCGAGGCAAATGAAGGAATGGCCACGTCCGAATCAGCGGCTTGCACCCCAGGCTGGGATCCAGCGTCGTCAGTACTCTCGCATAGCAGATCGAGTCGGATCCATCACAGTCCGGCTGGGAACCCACAGGTCGCTGCTTGAAGCAGAGAGTTCCCGTCCATGTGGATGGCTACCGAACTGACTGGAGACCACTGTGCTGTGTGAGTACTCACTGTTAGATATCGTAAGCGACGGTGGGAAAGCACGAAAACGACCCCAATAGAGGAGCCTCGCTTTTGATATCTCAAAAACAGAAACACCCCTAATAGAGTTCCCTGGTCATTGGCGGATATTTCACTAATTGGATGTTTGTGACATTCACATTTATTTCAGTACGTCTTGTCACGCTGGTGTAGCTCAGTTTTGAACAGGTGTGTATTTATACTTAACTACCACCTTATACCTTCTCGGCTTTGGCTAAGATATAAGAACACAGCTTGGACTGCGGTGAGGGTTGGGGGGCGCTGCAGGTACTTGGGGCCTTGTGCGCGGTGGAGCGTGCTGCTTGACAGGTCGGTCGGGAGACAGCGTGCGGTCGGTCGGTGACGATGTTGCTTGGTGGTATCG
>JAADVL010000185.1:0-46211 GCA_023334995.1 Pythium sukuiense
AGAGAGAGAGAGAGAGAGAGCTGCATTTCTGTTTTCCATTCTTGGGTATGGCACTCACGGTCTCGTGTTGGCGATTGTGCAAAATAGATCACACAGTTGAGAACAGAAGTCCACAAAACATCACACACAGGACAAAGACGCAGACTTCCACCCATTACATTGAAGGAACACGGACAGCAGGCGCCACCATTCGGTTTGTGGACTTGCATGTATTACCCCAAAATATCTCCACAAACCCCAAGCTTCACCTGACCTTGCGGTAAAGCTACCGAGACTTCCATACCGTACAGAGTTTGCTGAACCTCCAGATGCAGGAGCTACCCTATGTGGATTCCACATTGTGGAATCAGCATCGTGTTTAACTGGCGCTTCCATTCCCGAGTGAGCAAAATGCTGTTGTTATTGTCCTCATGGACACATCCAGGTGAACACGGTGTCCAGGGCTCTCTAAAAATGATGGATAACTTGTGGAGAAGTCCAGCTCCTCTCATGATGGAGAGTGGTATGGACAGCAAGACACTGAACGTTAAAAAGTTGAGTGAGCGAGTGGCGAGTTGTCGGATCGTTTACTCCAGCAGACAGTAATACCTTGAGATTGTATGATTTCGCTGGTGTTCTGCTGTTGCATCCCTACTGGGAATCTCGCACGCACCCGACGCACAGTTCAGCCCATGCGCTCTGAATGAAATTCTCCTGCGGCTTTCCACTCCATGTCAGCCGCAGTTCCCAACCTCATGGTGAAGGCACCAAGACTGAAGCTGATCCCGGCTGGAAGTCTCAACAGCTTGGTTCAAACTGGAAGCCCTCACTCTCAGAGGGGAAGGAGCCACTCAGGATCTGGTTCATTCTCGTTTTCTCCACGCGGTCGAACAGTGGACAACTCCAGCCCTCTGAGGCTTGGTTTCATCTCGTCGTACCATCATGAGCGGACTCGTTTTGCTTGATGAGGACCAACAGCGTTCGCTGTACACCGACCAACCGCAGCAGATCCCTTCTCAGCAGCGTGTACAGTCCGGTTTTGCTCTCGACACGCAGAACTTCCAGCGTGCCCGACCTCCGCCAGCTCACGAGCCGCGAACAGACTTCACAGGATACTCTCGCCCAGTCCCCCGCACCGACTTCACGAGTGACTCGAGTCTTCCGCGAACAGACTTCACAACTCGAGGACCAGCAGCTCCTCGCACGGACTTCACGAGCGACCAGGGGCTTCCACGAACAGACTTCACGGCGCGAGGACAGGCAGCGGCTGCAAATGGGAGCGGTGGTAAGCCGAGTATCTCGACGAACAGCAGCAGTGGAACTGCCATTGGTACCGGAGACTTCACGTCTTTTGGAGGTGGCCGCTTCGACAACAACGAGCGAGTCGACAGCTACCCGATCCTGCGAGACGACGATGGCCGAGAGTCGTCAACTGGTTCGTCCAGCGACCACAACTCGGCTGTCCAGTACGCTGGTACCAGCAGCGGACTCCGGATTTCGGTTCGGTTCATCATGGCTGGTGTGGTTGTTGGCTTGGCCTTGGGTATCCTACTCAGTCAGCTCGAGGCGTCGAGCCTCGTGGCCCAGTGGGTGAGTCTTCCGGGCGATCTCTTCCTGCGAGCTCTCAAGTGTCTTGTCGTGCCATACGTGTTCTGCTCGGTCGCCGTGGCCGTCGGAGACATCGTGTTCGTGGGCAAGGTCTCTGTTATTGGCCTGCAGACAGCCAAGATCTTCTTCATCTTCTGGATCAGCACAGTCGCCTTGGGCGTCTGCGTTGCTCTCATCTTCCGTCCGTTCTTCCGGATCTCCACCCAGAACGCTGCTGTCCCTGCTAACTCGGTCGGCTTCACGTGTGCCAACAGCATGCTCCTCTCCGTGCAGTCGAACGGAAGCGTCGCGTGCACAGCCAACGCGACGACCGTGGTTCGTGATACAGCCTTCCTTGTGACGGATGTCAACAATGTCTTCAAGACGAACTCGGCCAACACGGTCACTAAGCTCAGCCTCAGTGACCAGATCATGCAGATGATCACGCCAATCGTGAGCGGCAACATCGTCGAGTCCTTGGCGGATGCGCAGCTTCTCTCTATCATCACGTTCTCGATGGTTCTCGGCTCGATCGCTGGCCAGAACTTCTTCACCAAGACGCGACGAACCAACTACCTGTACCTCGTGCTTCTGCAGCTCCGCAACACGTTCTTCTTGCTCATGGAGTGGACGATTTGGCTCTCACCCGTGGCCGTGATCTCGATCATTGCTGGCTCGTTCGCGACCAACCAGGAGGCCTTCAAGGTCTTCGACAGGGTGTACCCGTACTTGCTGGCAACGATCGCGGCTGCCCTTCTCCAGGCTCTCTTGCTGTACCCACTGATCGTCTTCCTGCTCACGCGATGCAACCCGTACAGCCACATGAAGCAAATGGTGCGTGCGTACATGTTCGCGTTCGCCTGCTCTTCGTCCCTCGCGACGATGCCCGTCACACTCTCTTCTATTCGGAAAGCCAAAGTGTGTTCCCAGTCAGTCGCCAACTTCGTGATCTCGATCGGAGCGGTCTCCAATATCAGCGGCATGGGCTTCTACATGCCGATCGCGCTCGTGTTCATGGCCGAGTCTTCTGGCAACGGAGATGAGCTCACTGTGCTCCGTATCGTCGGTATCTTCGTGCTTTCTCTCCTCGCGTGCTCCGGCACACCGCCCATCCCAGCATCCGGTCTGGTTGTGATCTCTACTGCTTACACGACTCTTTTTGGCGAGATCCCCTCCACTTTCGCGTACGTCGTGGCGTTCGATTTCATTGTCGACCGCATCTCCACGACTTGCAACGTCAATGATGACCTCATGGCGCTCAAGATCATCTCGGAAACCACGGATGAGACCGTGGCGCAGGACCACCTCGGCGAGCGGTTTTGATGAGTGGCAATGTTCACGAGCAACGTGCGGACGACAAAGCTCCTCGAGAGCTTGTAAGGTATCAATGTATTCGTACTAGAATTTGTTTACTCCGGACTCGCTTCTCTCAGGCCAAGAATGGGAACTCGTCAGCCAGCCATCGATGCCCTCTCTCTCAACTATGTTCATTAGCCGCGGTGCCAAGTCGACCGGTTGCAGCGTGACCAATGTACCAGCAACGAGCCACCGTAAAGAGACTTCCAAGCCAAGAAGTGTCGGCCGTGCAAGTCTAGCACGGGCGCTCAGCCAGATCTATCCGACGACACCTGCTTGCAGTCGACGGTGATAAGTTCTCTTGAGTGCAGCAGGTGAGTCCGACAGAAGGAAAGCGCGAAAGTTGACGGACAGTCATCATTGTTGAGTCGGCACGCTCTCTCTCTCTCACATGTAATGAACCGCTGCACCCGATCCGATCGCAAATGGGCTTCAGACGGAAGTCCAGCTGTCGCGCGCTCCGATTCCGACTGGTTGCCTGCCATAGGGATCGGATCAATAGCCGAAAGCTTCGAGCTATGAGTCGAGGCTCGGCCCACGTCCTGGAAATTCGTCAGCAGCACATGAGCCAAAAAATCCGAACAATTATTATTGTCCGACTTCATCTAAGCCAAGGATGCGGACACGTACAGTACTGTACAGTTTTGCTGGAGCTCCTCCGGCGTTGCAAGGATATCAGATCCCTTCGAACAGATCCCTTCGAACGGATCTTAGATTCTATTCTTAGCATACAAACATCAAGTCAAAGTGGGAAGGTCTCCGCTATGCACGACTTGAGGTTTCTATTTCTCTTCCGACCCTCTCGCTCCATATCTCGCTCATCCGCCACGTCTGCAGTGTTTGTAAGCTTAAGTCTGAGCGAATGGCCAATCAGGCGTGGCAGTTGGTGCAGCGCGAGCCTTATTTTGTTGTGCGTTTGTGGATTGTGCTGTCTGTCTCTGCGACGTGGAAGCCATGTGGCTGCACACGTGACCAGCTCAAGTGGCGGCTTGACACAGCAATTGCATTGAGAAGGACGGAAGAGCCGGAGCTCTCCAGCTGCCTCGCCAATGCTTGTCCTGCACGGTCTCTCGCGATCCGTTGTTGCTCTTGCGCCGCGTCACACACAATCTGGCCCAGGCCTTGGGTACCAAGCCGTAATACATACCAAAGTGCGTGCCTTGTGCTGACTTCAGGTCGACAATGAGCCCCATTGTGGGGGGTCCTCAAGCAAAGCAGCCGCGCTGGGCGTGTTGGACAGCGGCCTGCCAAGTGACGAGCTCACGAGCTCCAAGGCTGGCGTCATTCTCGAAACTCTGAGCGACAAGCACCATGAACGGCGTGGTACTGCTGGACGAAGAGCAACAGCGAACGCTGTACAACGAAAGTGGCCTGCCCCACGCGGATCCATTTCGCGCGCCACAGGGGCAGCGCTATGGCGCCCGTGGTTCGCTTCCGTCGTCGCAGGGATCCGAGCCTCGCACTGACTTCACGACGTACGGTGCCCGAGCTTCGCCGCGTACGGACTTCACATCCCGTGCGTCTCCTCGCACCAACTTCACGTCGCGTGCCTCGCCTCGCACGAACTTTACGTCGCGTGGCTCTCCACGGACCAACTTTACGACTCGTGAAGAACCTCGCACGGACTTCACGACCAACCAAGGGCTCCCAAGAACCAACTTCCTCACCCAGAACGGAAGCTCGGGCAAGCCAAGCATCGCCACGTACAACAGCAGCCCTCGCACGAACTTCACTACCCAGCCGGGTGGACCAGGCCACGTTGCGGTTGACGGAGCGGGTGATAGCTATCCGATTCTTCGTGGTTCGGATGTGGCGTCCTCTGACGGTGATACCGAAGGAGACAGTGCCAACTCGGCTAACCGATACGCCGGTACGAGCAGTGGTCTCAAGATCTCGGTGACGTTCATCCTCATCGGTGTGGCGCTGGGCGTGGCGTTGGGTGTCGTGCTCAGTCACTTCAAGGCCTCGTCTCTCGTGGCCCAGTGGGTCAGTCTACCGGGTGATCTCTTCCTCCGCGCGCTCAAGTGTCTCGTCGTGCCCTACGTGTTCTGCTCGGTCGCCGTCGCTATCGGTGACATCGTGTTCGTCGGCAAGGTCTCAGTTGTCGGTATGCAGACAGCCAAGATCTTCTTCATCTTCTGGATCTGTACGACGACCATGGGCACGGCCGTCGCACTGCTTTTCCGTCCATGGTTCCGTCTCGACCGCACCTACACTGCGGCGCCGCTCAACTCGATCGGCTTCACGTGCGTGAACGGCCTCTCGATGACCATGGACGCCAACAGCTCCATCAGCTGCGTTGGAAATGCCACCGACTTGGTTTCGGAGGACGCATTTGTCGTCAAAGACATTAACGGAGTCTTCGCCACCAACACCAAGTCGGTACTGGCGTCGCTGAACCTGAGTGACCAGCTCATGTCAATGATCACGCCCATCGTGAGCAACAACATCATCTCGTCGCTGGCTAACGCGGAGACGCTGTCGATCATCACGTTCTCCATGGTTCTCGGCTCGATCGCCGGCCGTAGCTACTTCACCAAGACGCGTCGCACGAACTACCTGTACCTTGTGCTGCTGCAGCTCCGCAACACGTTCTTCCTGGCTATGGAGTGGATCATTTGGCTTTCGCCTGCAGCTGTGATCTCGATCATTGCAGGCTCGTTCGCGACCAACCAGGAGTCGCTGCGTCAGCTCGGTAACGTGTACGTGTACGTGCTCGCGGTCTTCGCGGCCGCGGTAATCCAAACCCTTGTACTCTTCCCAGCGATCGTGTTCGTGATGACGCGATGCAACCCGTACAACCACATGTCCAAGATGGTGCGAGCCTACGTGTTCGCCTTCGCGTGCTCCTCGTCGCTCGCGACGGCGCCTGTGACTCTCACGTGTGTCCGCAAGGCCAAGGTGTGCTCGCAGTCACTGGCTAACTTCGTGATCTCCATCGGCGTGACATCCAACGTCAGTGCTGTGGGATTCTACTTCCCAATCGCAGTCATGTTCATTGCCGAGTCCTCGGGAAACGGCGATGAGCTCACCCTTCTTCGTATCATCGGTATCTACGTGCTGTGTCTGCTGTCGTGTGCCGGTACGCCTCCAATCCCAGCGTCCGGACTCGTGACCATCACGACCATCTACACGACCATCTTTGGCGTGAGCTCCATGCCAGCGTCGTTCGCTTACGTCGTCGCGATGGACTTTTTGCTGGATCGCATCTCCACGGTCTGCGACGTGAACGACGACATCATGGCGCTCAAGGTAATCGCCGAAAACACAGATGAGACCGTGACCCAGGAGCAGCTCGGTGAGCGATACTAGAAACGCTGTGCCAGCCATAATAAACCAATGCATTCATTCAAACTACTAGTACTTCGAAGCATCAAATGATCGAGGCTTGAGTACACGTTCGAGTGCTCTATCGTGACCAAGATCGTAGCTGAGGCCATGGCGACTCCAGCTCGAAGCCACATCGTGTGGAGGCTCGCGAAGGCTTATACTAATTGTGACGGAGCTCGCCAAGCTCACGCCTAACGCCTTCTTTGGTCAGGATGGATCCAACACCAACTCTCCTGGTCACCATCTCATTTCCGCAAAATGTACCCATATCATTTACAACAGGTTCCCTCGAAGATCCTGCTGATTGGCCAAAATGCTGTAAGTGAACCCCCGTTGGTTTGTCGAACGAATTCGCATTAGAGGACGACAGCCAGGATGGCGGCAACGAAAGCGCAGACCCCGCGCCTCGCACCATGGCACGACGTTCTCAAGCGGCTCAAGGCACCTTGGTTTGGGCGCGATATCCACCTTCGCCTTCTCGATACGGAGGAGTGTTTTCTGTGGTTGGGCTTCGTGTCAGATCCTCCCGATCCCGTCCTTCCAAGCGACTTGGGCCGCACGAGCGAGGCGATACACTTGTTCACGCTGTTGGCTCGCGTCGACTTTGATGCGTGGGTGCGAGAGCCGCTCACGATCTGGCCGCAGTCCGTCGCTCGTGGGTGGGTCGAATTCAATCTCAAGCCAGTCGCCCTCGAGCGACCACTCCGCCTTGGTCTCAAGGTAGAAGTGGCGACGGCAAATCAAGTGGATGAGCTGTTTTGTCTCCACACGCACAACAACAGAGCCGACGTGAACCCAAGCCAAGCGTTTCGTCAGGTTCGTGAAGAGCTTCTTCGCAAGTGTGACGAGCCACCGGGAGAGCAGGAAGATGAGACGGAGTGGCAGATTCCTGTCTGCGTTGAACACACTTTCTTCAGACGGGACTTTGATATCATCGTGGGTATGCTGAAGAGTACGGTTGAGGCTGTGAAGGTGATGCAGTCTGCGTCAAAATTCGCTTTGGAAGGCGGTAGCGACCAAGGACCTCGTGCGCACAGGCCTCGTTTTACCATCTCGGAGATTGAGGCGGGGTCACCAGGCACTGCCATTCACACCAAAGAGAGTTTCAGCCTTTTGGTTGAGATTGCCAAGCTCGGAGCTCGAATCGGCAGTATGGGGGGCTTCTACATGAGGAACCCAAGACCAAGACATCACGAAGACATGCTAGCGATGGTGCAGGGGCTTCGGTATCTCACCGCGCACGACGGGGACATTGACGCAATGCGGACCGGCTCTCGGTGGGTTTGTGTCTCTTATCATCATAGCCGAGATGTAATGCTCGGGTTGCTGTCAGCTATCGCAGCTAGTAAGTCCGTTCGCCAAGTGGAGATCGACTTGTACGAAGACCCATACTTAGATGGCGACAGTGACGTCGAGGACGAGGAAGAAGACCGCGGTGGAGACTGGGAGTGGATCACGTACCATCTCTTCAGCCGCTTCGCGAGCCACAACATCCACACGTTGCAATTGAACCTCCTCAACTTGAAGACCACGGAAGTCGACGCGATACGAGATCTGCTGCCGGAAAGAAACCCCCTCGCGACACTGGACGGGCGGCACGACGAGTCGGATCAAGAAGGCCAACAGCTTGTGGCTTCTCGGTTTTGTGTCGTGTTTCCAGCCGAAGTCCAAGCTAGTCTGTATGAACCAGACGAGTTCAGCAACATGGTGGACAAGATGATCTTCACGACCCCAGCACCGGAGACTGTGCGCGTGATCTCGAAACCAGTCGAAGGCGAAGGACCTTGGTGGTTGGTGGTGTTACCGGGACTGAGCTTTGCGTGGGTCCACGAAGACGACATCCAATCATTCATCTCCACGACGACTGAAGAACAAACGTCAGAGCGACCCGCTTTCCCGACCATCACCATCACGCAGTTGACCGACGACTCACGAGAGGCATCGGTAGACCTTCTCAAGCTCATTGGCCACGGCACGACCAGGATCGAAGTCGCTGGAGGCGAGGTTGATGAGAACATGGACAGTTGGTTCGGGTCTGTGCTTCGCGCGTGTCCAAAACTCGAGGAGCTGTCGCTCACTCTTCGCACAACGGCGAGCTTGACGCCTTTCATCGACGACGCTGTCGCAGGGTTTTGTCGTCTTCGAGAGCTCAAGCTTCGACCACTGTACGTTGAGGACCCGGAATGTGCTAGCAGGTTCTTCGCGACGCTCTGCGACCCGCTCCATCCACTCACAATGCACTTGGAGCTGCTCACCCTTCACTTCCTCATCGAGCAAGACAACTTTTCGGGCGTCATCAATGCTGCAGTGAAGATGCTGAAACACAACCGTCGCCTGCAGTGCGTGGACTTGGGGTTCTATCTGCCCCCAGGATCGATCAGTCGTAAGGACGAGATTGAGCGAGTGTTTGGCGGTGATCTGGAAGCCACAGTCCCGATCCGTGTCGCTCCATTGGATCTCGTCAGCAAAACGGCGTTTCTGAGTGTCGTGGACTCGAAAGCTAGTGGGGGCGGTGCGTGTGACCAGTTGGATAGCGGCGTCATGTCCAACATCTTCCAGTATGCCGCCGTGTCCCGCGACCGTTTCTTCCACCTCACCTTTGAATCCAGCTTTTAGGGAGGGGGAGATTAGCAGTGTTTACAAGACGATGGTGGCACTGCAATCCAGGTGGGGTGATTTATCGGCATTACCAGCTCCAGTTGGCGGTATCGAACCAAGAGTCTCATCACAAAGCAGATACAGATGCGGTGCGGCCCTAGGAAACGTGCATTGATTAGCGTAGGAGAACGCCCTGCGCGTCTAACACAGCATCAAGGAGAGGCTGCGATGCAAGCTCGCGTTTCTCAGTGCAGTGGACCCCAAAACACGAACCTGCGACAGCGCTCGGAGCCAACTGGACTCGAGCGTGTTATCAATTGTGCTTCAGTTTGCGGCGGAGGGATGTGCGCAGGTGTGCTCCATCTCCTTCGAAGGGTTTCCTCGGCGTTTGTTGTTCTAGAGTTCATTCTGCCGTGCATTGAAAAGAATTGATGCAATAGCGACGAGAAACTGCTTCGTGTCGATAAAGAGACGGCTTTTATTGCAACGGCTTCGGAACAAAGCGAACGCATCGCATCATGGTACTCGCTGCAAACGCGAAAATCATTTCGACGATACTTGAGTCGATCTTCGTCCTGGCGCTCACCATGTGCGTCTCTCGCTCGTCTCGACTGGAGATGACGCTAAGAAACGCAAGCTGAACCTGGCGGTTCCGAGTCGTGAGCGTCTGTCTATCAAACGCGACAACTGGCGTCGTCATACACTGGAAAGCGTACGATGTCGATGCGTCCTTGACCTGAATATCAAGATGGCGGAGCCTCGTGTTTCGTTCGAGCATCGTGTTGATTTCGGAGGCGATGGTGCTACCCAGCACTCGGTGGAACCGCTTGTGGCACACGAACTCGTTGAGGTAACGGGCCGCCGCGTTGCTGGTCTCTCCTAGAGCGGAGAAAAAGCTCAGGAGACTGCCGTACAGCTCGTAAATGGACGTGTCGATCAGGGAGATTCGTCGTAGCCGACAGGTTCCAGATGCGTAGCCGTCGACAAAGACCTGAAGGCTGTCGAGATGAGCGCCATTGAGCTCGAGAGACTCCAGCTGAGGGCATGCCTCCATCACACAGCGCAGCCAGTCGTCCAGACCGTACTCACCTGCTTGACTATTGTAGTCTTTGACCACGAGACCCCGCAGACCGACCCCCGACAAGCTTGAGGAACATTGACGAAGTGTTACACGAGCCACACGTCATGCCCACCAACGTGATATGCGGGATCCACTTGACGGTCGTTGTGGGAGCCACCTCCGATTCGTGGGCGAGATTATCGTCCTCGTGAACCCACGCGTGGCCCCAGCCAGGAAGCAGCACACACCACCACTGCCCATCGACGTGAAGAACTGCAAGACCGTCGACCGTCAGTCTGCTCTGGTAAGTGGACAATGCGCTCGCCTTCGTATTGGGTTTGGTCTTGTCAAACAGCCTGAATCGCCTCGCTGAGATGATCTTAGACTCAAGTGAGACGCTGCGGTGCATGAGCGGGACGAGAGGATCTGGCGCGTCGAGAATCGCCTTCATCGCGTCGACATCGGCCTCTTTGAGATACTTGACATTGAGTTCGAGCTCTCGAATGTGCTGCCGAGTGTGGCTTGGCTCACGTCGAAACAACGCCCACGCGATCCACGCCCACAGCTTTGGCCGGTCGGAGCGCGAGATGTTCTCGATGCACGGATCGATCACACCCGACGTGACTGACTTACTGGCGTGCAACGCGGAATAGATGCTCGCAAAGGCAGTCGCTGCTAACGCACTCGTGATTTCTACTCGCTGAATGCCTGTCTGCGCGACCACACTTCCGCTTTCGCTTGTCGACACCGTCGCGAAGATCGTTTGCGAATACTGCAGGGTGCTCAAAACAGGGCGGCATCACACCTGAGCTTTTGATCGCGACACCACAGTCGACTGCGTCCACCATGTTCAGGAAATGCGGTAGATCTGGAAGCGTCGGGAGACCGACATAATACACGTGCATCGACCGAATCCGAAGACTTGTGTACTCGGCCACAGAAATCCGCGCGTAATGTTGTAGCGCCCAGACTTCCGGCAGTATTTTGGACGATAGCGTCGACATGTTCTGACCCTCACAAGTCACGCGGACGGGGACTTCAGCGATCCTGACTCCTCGCTCGTTTGCCATCGACAGCAAAATGGCTCGAACCTCTCGAAACTCAGCGCAGGCCATCTCCGGACGACGCGTTGGATCCATAAAATCGCTCAGAGTTTCGTGTGCCGGCAACACGACGATTAACCCCACACTTGTTGGGCAGAGGTTGTCGATCAGCGTCTCGGTTCTGCTCGTGGCCGATCGGCACATCTTCTTGAAGGCTTCCTTCCACAGCAGAATGTCCGCGTGGGCCAAAAGCGCGAACAACTCCATCGCCTCGAGTTCTCGGCCTGATGTCCTGTAAAGTCCCGTCCGAACCCAGAAGATCTCGCCGCGCTGGTATCCTGGACCCATGTCGTCGAAGCTGTGGGCGAAATCAAAGCTCTGGGGATGTAGTTTATCCCACCAGTGCTTCAGCCGCACGGCGAGATCGCTCGCAGGTGTTGCTTGCTCGCTCATTGATGGTGTTTTCGGTTGTGTTTTCCGGTTGGGACTGAACTCCGTGGGGGAGCGGATGCACGAGGAACGCGCCGAGAGGATGTGATTGATGCGCCAGGATTGATCAGAACATTCCGAGGCTTCATGGTCGATCGTTTCTCTTGCCATCTTTCACGGCAGGCCCTCAATCATCCGCAATCACCTTGATGACAACATGACGGATGATGATGACTTCAACCAGGGGACAAAGCTCACGGCCGATTTCTTCTATCATGCTTTCATGCTTTGGGATGTGAATATGGTGCAGAGACGCAAGAAATCCTGCTGCTAAACACACCCGTCGCCGAGTCTTCCTATCTTTAGATACTCGTCCAAGGGGAGCCTGACGTGCTTTGGCTAACAACGTAAAACTCAAGCTCATACACGAAAAATCATGCCAAATGGCCTCTTCTCAGCTTAAATGACGATCACGCCAGCGACCATGCTAGGTCTTCACTTGCGGTTGCCAAAGCAACACACACAGCAATCAATCTGACGCCGCATCGAGGTAGACTCGGCGCTTCTTGGTGCCCGCTGCAAACGCGAGGATCGACTCGACGACACTCGAATCCAATCTCGCCCTAGCGCTCGCCTGTTCTTCTCCTCGTTCGTTCTCGGCTGTGATGACGCTGAGAAACGCAATCTGAAGCTGGGGGTTCCGATCCGTGATCACTCGCCCGTTGAAGGCGTTAACCGGACGGTAGTCGTCGTCATTCACGACCGACGGCGACGGATCGGTGACTTGGAGATCGAGAAGACTGAGTCTGGTGTTGTGCTTGAGCATAGTGGTAATGGTTGACAGCATGGCAGCGTCGTTCAACAGCCCGTGGAACTGTTTGTGCCAAACGAACTCGTCCAGAAGACGGGCCATCGGATGGGATGTGTCTCCAAGAACCGAGAAGAAGCGCTCGATGCATGCTTCGATCTCTGTCATGGACACGTTGACCAGCACGAGTCGACGCACTCGACACTTGCCGGATGCGAAGATGTCAATGACGGCATCAAGGCTCTCAAGATGAGCCCCTCTGAGCTCGAGGCTCTCCAACCATGGACACATCTCCGTAACACATCGAATCCAGTCGTCCAAACCGTACTCGCACTGTTCACAGCAATAATCGACAACAACAATGTGCCGCAGATTGGTTCCAACCAGTCGCAGGAGCGACAGCGCACCCTGGCACGAGCCAAACGTCATGCCCACCAACGTGATATGCGGGATGCACTTGGCGGTCATTGTGGGAGTCACCTCAAATTCGTGGGCGAGAACATCGTCCTCGTGAACCCACGCCCGCCCCCAGCCAGGAAGCAGCACCGTCCACCATTGCCCCTCGACGTGAAGAACTGGAAGACCGTCCACCACCAATCGGCTTTGGTAAGTGGACAATGCGCTCGTTTGCGTATCTGGTTTGGTCGGGTCAAGCAACGTAAATCGCCGCGTTGAGATGGTCGTAGACTCGAGTGAAGTGGTGCGGTCCATCAGCAAGACGAGAGGATCCGGCGCGTCGAGAATCGCCTTCATCGCTTCGACATCGGCCTCTTTGAGGTACTCGACATTGAGTTCGAGCTCTCGAATGTGCTGCCGAGTGTGGCTTGGCTCACGTCGAAACAACGCCCACGCGATCCACGACCATAGCTTCGGTCGATCACGGTATGCAACTTGCTTGATGCGCGGATTGATTACAACGGACGTCACAGATTTACTGGCGTGCAGCGCGGAGTAAATACTCGCAAAGTCAGTCGCCGCTAGCACGTTCGTGATTTCAACTCGCTGGATTCCCGCGATATCTTCAGTCGTCGACCCCAACACGTACAGGGCTTGCATACTCTTCACGAATGCGGCAGGATGCCGGAGAGAGGGTGCCATGGTGACCGAGCTCTCAATTGCGACACCGAAGTCGACTGTGTTCGCCATGTTCAGGAAATGTGGAAGATCCGGAACCGTTTTTTTGTCACAAGGCGATATGCGTATCGAGCGTAGGCGAAGTCCTTTGTACTCATCCGTCGTAACCTGTTGGTGAACGTGGTGGGTCAAGGCGATCTGCAGCATCTTGGAAGAAAAAGCCGCCATATCGCGACCCGACCAGACGATCCGAACAGATACTTCAGGGATCCGCACTCCTCGCGCATTCGCCATCGATAGCAAGAGCGTTCTCGCCTCTCGGAGCGCGGGCGACGCCATGTCGATGCGGCAGTCTGGGGCCGTGAACTGGGATACATCGACACCCTCCCAAGGGAACCTGACGCTGAACCCAACACTTCTGGGGAAGAGGCCGTCGATCAGTGTCTGGATCCTGCTCGTGGGTTTGAATATCTTCTTGAATGTTTGCTTCCAGAGTACCAAGTCCGCGTGCGCTAGAAGAGCGAATAGCTCCATTCCTTCCAGCAGTGTGTTTGTTGGTTCTGCCCCGTACGTTGTCTCAACCCAGCAGATCTCGCGAGGCTGAAGACGGCACGTGACGTGCTTGCTGAGGCTGCCATCATACCTCAATTTAATCCACCAAAGCTCCAGCAGCTCTTCGAGTCGGCGTGTTTGTGCTGTTTCGTCCTTCATCGGTGCTGTTTTCGATTGTGGCTGCTCAAGTCTTCTTGGATGGGCAGCCGAATACAACAGCCAACGAAGAAAAAGACCGTTTCCTTGATTGCCTTGTGAGACCGAGGATGTGAGTGATGTGAGACACTGCGACGCTTTCTGTCGCTACAAGAAAGGGCTTGCTGTCATCGTGGCGGTTGGACACAAGAGTTCTCCAGGATTTCTCTTGAATTTCTTTTGCAGTCTCTACCACCCCAAAAATGACGCATCAACCTACATTTTCGAGGATATCTATCGACCAGAACGCCTCCATCCACTCGCTTGGCGAGGCAGTATGCATGCAGCAATGGCTCCTTCCACCACACACACAGCCGAGTAGATAACGTATCCGGATATAGACAACGTGACAAGAAAAAAGCTAAATCTTGGCTGTATGTGGGTGGATCCACCTTCTCGGCTATCTTATCACTTCGCGGTTGTCTCAACCCACACGAACCGACGCTTCGTGCCCACTGCGAATGCAAGGATTAGCTCGACGACACTGGAATCCAGTCTCGCCCTCGCGCTCACTTGTTCGTCCTTTTGCTGCCGATCACTGATAGCGCTCAGAAACGCAAGCGGGAGCTGGCGGTCTCGACCCGTGAGCATCTGCCCGTCAAAAGGAGTGAGTGCCTTGCGCAGCTCACGTATCTCGCGGGTTTCACGAGCCGTCGATGTCTTAGCGACAAGATGGAGAAGACTCAACCGAGTGTTGCCTTTGAGCGCAGATGTGACCGTCAATATCATGGTGTCGTCGATCACTCCGTGCAAATTCGCGTCGCACACGAGCTCGTCGAGGTTCGAGCGAGGTGGCTGGAATCACCAAGAACAGAGAAGAATTTCATGAGGCTGGGGTAGATCTCTGCGACGGTTGTGTCCATCAGAACGAGGCGGCGCACTCGACACTCTCCAGACGTGTACATGTCGATCAAACATTGGAGACTCTCCAAGTGACTAGCTTTGAGCTCGAGGCACTGGAGCCAGGGACAGATCTGTGGAATGCGCCGAATCCAGTCGTCGAGACCGTACTCACCGCACTGACTGTCAAATTCGGCGATAACGAGGCGCTGCAGACGGCCCCCAACGAGCTGGAGGAGCGACAACACTGGCTTGCGTGTGTCGGGCGCCTGGCCAGCGCCTGCTCCCACTTGTTCTCTCTCTAGGGCCACAGTTCGACCACCATCTTCTTCTACAGATCCGAGTCGACGTACGCTAGCAGCGCGAACAGCTCCAGTCCTTCGACGATTGTGCGCGGGACTTTCTTGTGCGGGATCACTTGCAGTCACACAAATCCATCCGGGTCGTCCACTACCTTCCCATTCCGCTTGTCCACGAGTCCGCCGTGGCGCTATAGGTCCTTGTTCCACGGCAGCAGCAGGCTCCAGAGCTGCCCACTCGTGGCCATCTTTGCAAGTTCCGAAAAGCCGAAATGAGCGGGAAAGGCGGGAAAGGACGGTTTGAAAATGACGGACCTCCTCATAGTGACACCCCGTTTTAGTAACCAATACCTCCTTAGAGTGCCTTCGTGACACTAAAGTGTCGCTCTCCCCAGATCGAAAGCAGAATATCGGAGACCATCGCTAAATGGAGCCACCTTCGTCGTCTCTCCACGCGCTGCTGCGGCCGTGGCTCGACACGCTCGTGCAAATGCGCATCCGCCCTGTCAAGCACTTACCTGGCAACAGCTTCCCGACCGTCTCGATCGTCTGGATGTGTCCGCGCGACCACCACGCGCGCAGCTTCGAAGCCGTCGAGCTCTTCATTCTACTCGCGAAAGCCGATCCAATGGCCTGGAGGAGCTTTGTGGAGGAACTACAGACCGCCAGTGGGCCGTGGTTCGCGTACCAGTGGGCGTCGATCGTACTGGAGCCAGAGCAGCAGCCTCACGTCGCTGGAGTGGATCTCGTGTGCACGCAACTGGCGGATACGACGGCGTTGACGACGTACATGAAGGAGGCTTCTGGGCCGGAAGATGCTCCATCAGAGGACTACACGCGGCTCCGTGCAGTGCTGGAGCAGAGTCTGGAAGACACGACTGTTCCAGTGCGGGTGAGGATCAAGCCTGGACGCCCGTGGCGAGCGAACATGATGGAAGCGCTGCCGGCTATTACAGAGCTGGGAGTCCTCCAGACGAAGCTCAAGGAAGCCGAACTGGATGCAAAAGCACGACGCTGTCGACTGGCGACGAGAAGCTGTCGTGTTGTCGGGATGCACAATGATATCGCAGAGTTCACGCGTGTTGACGATGCGTATCTGGACGAGATGGTGACAATCAACCACCACGGGATCAAGGCTGCAGATCTCCCGCCGCTGGAACTGATCCTGACGCCACGAAACGTGATACTTGCTGTGAACGCACTCAACACTTTGCTCGGCACAAGTACGACTGGACAAGAAGGTTGTGTGGAGCGTGTGGTGCTGCCGCGCCTCAATAGACCGATGGTCGCTCCAGGGCTATTGTCAGCTGTAGCCTTTAGCCAGTCCGTGCGTGAAATCGAAGCCAACTTCCAGTCGGCCATTCCACTGATTCCGCTTCCGCGGCGATCTTTCCACTGGTTGGCGTTCGCGCTGTTCAGTCCGCATGCTAGTCTTCATGTCGAGAAAACGAGACTGAGCTGTGATGCATTGACCTGCGAACAAGTCCAGTGGATGCAAGAACTGCTGATGGCCGACGATCCACTGTCCGTGCTGTTTAGTGACAGTTCCAGTGGCATTGCCGAGTACAAGGACACAAGAATATCGTGCAGCAAGTTGTTTCTCGAGGAAGGGATGATCGAGAATGGTGGTGACACGGAGAAGATTCTGGACGGGCCCCAGTTCGATTCACTGCGTGTTCTCGGTCGCCGCGAAGGCTGCTGGAGTGTGTTTCTACCTGGCTGGGGTCGCGCGACGGTAAGAGATGGCAACGCAACGGTATCAGAGACTAGGACCGACTCGGCCCAGCTGCCGATGATTCGCGCGATTCCTCAACTGGAACTGTGGGGATTCCGTGATGACAGCAAGGCCGCTGTTTTGCAGCTCTTGCGGTGTATCGGCCCTTCGGTGCAGGCCCTGGAGCTGTTCGATCGTGACGGCTCCTTGGATACGTGGTGCTTTGAGGTGCTGGAGGCGTGTCCGAATTTGGAACAATTACACATGAGTGAAGCATCGTCGGAGGATCTGCTGGGCTTCGCCGACATCTTTGCCAACGGCCACTGCAAACAACTCAGGCGGCTGTCCCTGGGTATCGAAATGCTCACGGAAGAAACGTTTGGTGAACTCGCAACGCTCCTCCACGTCTTGGCTGACAACTCGCACCCAATGGCGCAACAGCTCGAGGTGTTCGAATTTGACGTATTCTGCATGGTTCACGGTCAAGATATCGTTGACTCCAACGTGTTGGTGGACACACTGCAGATGCTGGAGAGGAATCAACGCCTTTCGTTCATCAAGCTCCATTTGCCGCTCGCGACAAGATCACCGGAGAATACGCCGCTGCTCAAGGCTGCGTTCGAAAAGCAACACGATGTTCTACTGCTGGCACCACGCGAGCCAATGGATGAACGCACCAAGGCAGCTTTTGTAAGCGTTGTTTGGGGGCAAACTGACCGACGGCCTCCGGTTCCAGCCATGGAGCTGCTCGATCCGAGTCTGATCAGGACCATCTTCGAGTTTGTTCCAGACCGACGACGACGTTTGATAGACATCGCAATGCCGCGCTCAGCTGCCGATGCCGAGTTTTAAACCGGCCGAGTTTTTTATTGCGTGTATCGATGCATCAATCCACATCACTCGTTCTCTCGCGCCTGGTCTCATCGACGTCTTGTCACTTCACTCGACAAAGGGCTATTCCACAACGTTAGAGGACAAAGATGGCGAGATCGAAGGCCGACACTCAATTGAACCAGTTCCTGGCTGTTGTTCGGCGCTATCATGACACGCTGCGGACGCACTCTCTGCTTTGTCGCGACGTGCAAGTGCCGAATATCGTGTGGATCAGGTCCAAGTTCAGCGCCCGTATCACCCCCAAGTGGATGGAGGGAGTGGAGCTGTTCGCGCTGCTGGCGTATGTAGACTGGGCGCTGTGGAAGCAGGAAGCTCAACGGATCTGGCCTGAATCCCCGTGCGATGAGTGGACAAGTCAACCCGACCACGTAGGCATCGATATGATGCTCTACCAGGGATCTCCCCAGATCTTGGAAAACCAATTCAACTGGCTGGCGACGACCTCGCAAGTGGGTTCACAACAGAAACAACTGCAGGATGCGAGAGTTCTCGCCCACAAGGTGCTCGTCGCGCGCGGCAAGACCATCGCTCACGTTCCAGTTCGGCTACGTGGCTACAACTTCAACAACCTGTTGAATCGGATCATGGAGCTGGTGCTCGGTCAAGGGCGACTCGCAAGCTTCGGCACTGGCAACAAAACAAGGGTTGAAGGAGGAGGGGTGTATGATGGTGTGCGGGTGCAGTACCTCCACATAATTAGTGACTTCCCGATCAGCACGTCTCTGCTACAGTGCTTGGCTGTGGTCGCCACCGAAGGCGTTCACATCAGCAACCTTCAAGTGCTTGAGCGCAACACCGTCTCAAACCTCCCTCGGGCCTCGTTGCAGTGGTTGTGGCAGCTGCTTGCTGTTGGCCACATGGACGATGTCACTCGTCTCCGCGGTGCCCAGCATTGGACAGTTTGCCTCGCACACCCGTCGTCGACGTACCCGGGGCTCTTCTCTGCCATTCGGGCCAGTCGATCGCTGTGTGGCTTTTCGACGGATGCCAGCGAGAATGGCCAGTTGTCCGTGAGCGACCGTTCAAGAGCTTGGTCGTGGATCGCGTACGCGCTCATCTCCAGCACGCCTGACCACTTACCACAATTGAAGAACGTGGCGCTAGACGTGCATGGCTTGACTTGCGAAGACGTGGGGCGAGTGAAAGAAGTCCTGTCGGCCCCAGACCCGCTTGCGCTTCTACTCCACAGTTCGCCGTCGCTCGCATCGGAATCCATCTCAGCGTCACGGTTCTGGCTGGTTGATCCGATGACGGGAAACGTGGCGGTAAGCGAAGACAACACAGCAGAGTGCTCTCTCGTGCTGCAAAACCTACCAGTGCTCCAGCGATCTGCGGCGTGGACGACAGTGCTTTTGCCGGGATGGGGAGAAGCCTGGGTTAAGCATGATGACATTAGCAGACGAAGATCGGTGGATGTGGCCCACTGCAAATTCAGTTGATCCCGCATCTCACGCTGACGGAGCTGGGAGCACGAACAAAGGACGCAGTTGTGGAGTTGCTACGTGTGATAGGCTCTGAAACACTCCACCTGACTCTCGCGTCCCGTGACAACATGTATCAAGACCTGGGGATGTACGGGTCAATTTGTGGCGCGTGCTCCAACCTGCAGCAATTGGAGATCACTCGAGCGACGATCGAGAGCCTCCAGTTTCTTGTGGATGGATACGCTTCAGGGACATGTCGAATTGCGGTTTTCAAGGTGACAGGTCGATAATGCACTCGCGAGACAGCGCTCTTTGCGGATACTCTGCACCAGTTACTGGTGGCTTTGAGCGACGAGCACCACCCTGCCGCACACCACCTTCGTGAATTCGTCATACATCCTGTCACTGCCGACGAGATCCTGAAACCAAAGATCGAGACGGCGATGTGGACGATGCTTGAGCAGAACAAACGGCTGTGTGTCTTCGATCTTCGATTTGGCTTGACCACCAGAACCGGGCATCAAGAACGTCTCATCAAGGCATTTGACGGCGAGCAGGTCTCAATGCCACGCGCTTCCCTCGACATCCACCATCGCCTGGCGTTTCTGAGCACCATCCACCCACGTCAACAGCTCGGTTCGCAGCGACAACACCGTGAGCGTGCCCTGGAGAAGCTGGACGCGAATGTGCTGGCGTTGATCTTCAGCATGGCTGCCAAATGTGTAAAGCGTCGTGTCTACGTTGGACCGGAATACAAAGAGGTGGACGAGAACTTGCCATGATGGTGACAAATCTCACGCAGCTTCTCGCGGACGAGTTGGTTCCTTTGGACCACCCTTCAAACAAGTGAGCTATTCGATCTCGACAAATTAAGATTTTACAAGGCTCTTGTGAACGACTTCTGCCGTGAAATGGGAATTCATATCACTGTTAACTAAAACGCTCCTGGGGTCTCTTTAAACGATTTCATTTTTGTCCGTTCTTTCGTCTCGACTCTGCAGCGATACCAGCACCGCGAGCGCAACCCCGAGCAGCTGCAGACACGCACGAAGCCTCTCTGGTGTGCTGCTCGAGCATCACACGTCACTAGGCGCTCACGATTATGAAAGAAATGCAAGTGAGCAGTGAGCAGCGCACCTTCGAATCCCGAAGAGGAGGCCACCCACTCAATACACTTCCTCTCTGTCCTGCTCGTGCATCACCCCGAAACCCACACGTCGTCTCACGCACGGAGCCGCCATATCGAAGACCAGCGACACCACGTGTGCATCCATCTTGTGCATGGCTCGGTCTCGGTTGCTTGATCTCGAGGCACGATTCCCATCGTGCGGACGGATCGCACTGAGAAACGCCAGACGATTGCGGATTTCCAGTGAAGCCATAGGCCGGGAGATCATCTCACCGTCGAACGCCTGAAAGCGTTTCGCGCATGCATCGATTTCGCTTTCGTGGTCTCTGTCTGGGAAGGATCGGACGTCAAACACACCGAGGTTCCTGTTGTTGCTCAGCAGTGTCGACACGTCATCTTGGATCGCCGAGGCACGAAAGACTTGCGTGAGATGGCTTGGGGCACCACTCCCCCCAGTTGGAGTTCGGTCACATCGTCTTCACCTGCTGAATCCAAACGTCCCAGTCGACGCACGCGAGCAACGCCAGGAGTTCGAGTCCAACAACCCATTTTCCGTAACCGCGCGTGTGATCCTTGACCTTGATCCAGACAACAGTCTCCTCGTCTTCGGGTCGTAGCTCATTCGCGGGAACCGCGTCCTCGGGAGGCACGATGTGCTTCACCAGCGTCTCTTGATACTCGCAAAACGTCGCGATCAGCTGCTTCACAAGCGCGTCGTTGTTTGTCTTGAGCTTCATCGTCCACGTTCCTTGCTGCACAAAGCAAAACGCCCAACTGGCAGGAAGAGACAACCTCCCCGGATACAATTATGGGATGTGGGGGGGGGGATGGGTTTGATGACTTGATTGAACTGCAAAATCCTGGAAATCGGGACATTCCTAGTTCGTGGACCAGATAACACAGCGAACGATGGATGGAGCTGCGAGCTGAAGAATCGTTGAGGCCAAACCGGCGTCGAGCTTCTGGATGGCTGGGATTTCATCCGTGCTGGCTGGTCGTGGTGTAAGTGCGCTCAAGAATGCGAGTTTCGAGCGAGGATTGAAGCACCCAGCGATTCGTTGGCCGCCATAGCTCCTCAATAGTTTCTCGCACTTCGACAACTGGGCCCTGGTAGTGCAACGAGCATCGAGGGTCTCCAAGAACGGACATGCACTGAAGATCTGTCGGCATAGATCGTTGACGTGGAGTTGGCCATTTCTGCACATGGCATCGTTCGCCGTCGGTTCGATCGTCAAACTGCGGAGACGCTTGCCGATCAATCGCAGCAGCAGTAGAAGCTGGGACGCCGAGTCCGTTCTGGCGTTCGCCAGCGCGAGATGCGGGATGGACTGGATCTGGAACGAACGTGTCTCTGTCTTGGATACTTCCACAACATCATCGCTGCACCCACGCTTGACCCCAACGCGGCAACAGCACCGACACCCACTCGTCCGTTCGGCTGATGACTGCGAGGTCCTTCACGAGTTCAACGGAGCTCCACGTCGATTTCGTCTGGTCACCACTCAGATTCTTCGGATCGAATAACGCGAAGCGCGATGCCGACACAGTCTCAAGAGGGACATCACTCCGGCTTTCATCGAACAGTGAAGCAACTGGATTCGCCGCTTGAAGCGCAGCGGCCATTGCATCGATTGAAAGCTGCTCCATCGCTTTCATATCGATACGGACGTGCTGCAGGAGATGTCCCTGGCTGTCTGGCGGCTTCACAAACAGACTGTACGCAAACTGAGACCACACTCTGCGCCGCTGCAATTGCTGGTCTGCAACGGAAACCTTCTTCGCGTTGACTGGCTTGAATTGAGCAGTCAAGTCCACAGACCGCACACAGGAACCAGCTGATAGCATTGTCAGTACAGCCAGGATCGCCTCTGTATCTGCGTGTGGCTCGAGGTCACGACCAATTCGCACCGTTACCTTGCACCAGTTATTAATCAGATTTGAGAGGTGTTGCTCCAGCTCCCTCTTGCCTCACAAGAGAAGACGAGCAGCCAAGACGAGCACGACGGCGGCCGGCGCGGCGGTGAACACCAAGCTCAAGAACGGGCCGCGCCTCAAAGCACACGACTGCATGAGTGCCACTACTCGTGGAGCCCATGGTACGTTATGCTTGACTACTCACTGTCTACTTCTGCATTGGTGCGCTCACCTCGTAGCTCGGTCGCGGCACAACATGGCGAGCCAACGACAGCCCACGCTGCATTCTCAACTACCAAGCCACCACCTCCAACGAATGCGCTGCTGTTGCAGTGGTACTGTGGTCTGCTGTCGTCCTCAATCTCGCGTCGTGTGGTGCGCGTGCTGTGTGCTGTTGAGTGCCACGCCCGACCCCATCCACTAACCTCTCTCTGCTTTACACAGGCGCCGTCATAGAGAAACAGTAACAGCAATGCCTGTGTCTCGCTTGCCGTCCAGCGGCGATGCCTCAGTCTCGCGCCCGCGTCGCCGCGTCTTCTGTGCCTTCGTACTGGCCATCCATGAGCAGCAGGATGACAGACCGAGAGCATTTGAGCCCACAACGCCGTGTTTTGGCGCTCTACGAAGCCACCATAGACGCGGATGGTGGTCTACTGCCTCGATATCCCGTGTTTGTGTCTATAGATGTAATAAATAGAAGAATGAGGCCCATATACAGCATTTCATTCCGCCACTAGCCTCAGTCCCCAACTCCCATTTAGTGAATTGCGCCATTATGAATCTGCCTTCTTCGAAACAAAAGACTGTGTGTTAGAGTTATAGAAGGAAACCTTCAATAGAACCAGCGGTGGTTCAAGCCTTCTTCTTCGTGTTCAGACAAGCTGTATCCCCGTCACAGCCACACTTCTTGTGACGACTCGCGCATGATGAGCACGTCATCGTCGCAGAGGCTCGCTTCTTCGCTCTGATCGTGCTGACCGTCGACACCACGGACGCATGAGTAGCTGGTGGGCATGCTGGTGTAACGAGACGCGCCTTCTTTGCCTGGAACTGTTTCACGCGACACTGCAGTGCGCAAGAGCGCGAGGTCACCTTTTTGTTCGATTTCATGTGAAACGAATTGTCTGTGAATTATAGTTGTGCTGTTCATCGGCTCGTTCAACGTTCGCAGTTATCCTGTTCACTTTTCAGCCGTGTAGACCAGCAGGTCGTTCCGATGTACTTCAAGTCCTACGGAGTACGTGCACCTCGAGTCAGTTTTTGGACATGCATGATGAATGGGATCAAGAACGCAATTGGTGGGCGTAGTCAGGTTTGCATGCGGGTGGGGATGGCTGGTTAGCCCTCTAGCACGTAAGCCGCCCCCGCGTCGCTACCGACCTCGCAGAGCATCGGCAGCATTCTCAGTGTTTCCTCAGTCTCGCATAATGCTTGTGAGACGACGGATAAAAGACGGAGCTGGAAAGTCAGTGCTAACTGGCTCTTGTAAACGTCCACAAATCGATACGTAAGGGTGCGAAGGTAGTCGAGACAGAGAGAACAACAACAAAGTAAGGCTCCGCGTGCCTAAACAAGACGCTCCAGTGGCAGCTCCTTCACCGTCTCGGGCGTCGCCTTCTTCACGCTGGATACTCGAAAGCTGCAGTGTTGTTGCCCATGGTCTCAATAGGATAAATCAGCCAACACACTTGAGAGATATCCATGTCAGCGTCCCAAGTAGGAGACGCGCACGATCTCAACTTTGACGTTGCGCTTGTGGGATCGTGCACTGAATTCGAAGATCATCGAGATCACGTTCGAGTTGAGTCGATGGGCGGCGTGGGCGCTTTCATCGTCGCTGGTGCCGACGATGCTGAGGAACGCCAGCTTGCTACTGGTATCCAGTGGGATCGCCATCATGTCGTTGCGGTGGCTGTCGCGGATCGCGTTGAAGTAACTTTTGGGAATCGGACGCAATCGTGGCAGGCAAAGGCGGATCTTGAGCTCCAGTAGCCGCACATTGCATCGAAGCACGTCGAGAAAAGCGTCAAGAAAGTTGAATTTCTCCGCTTCGTCGGCTGTGACTTTGATGTCGAGAGATTGCAAATGGCTGGCGATCGGATGGTGTGGGTCAGCAAGATCTTCGAAGAAGCGTCGCACGTGGCCACCGTTGCAAACGATGGGATCCACGATTTCCAAGCGGCTTGGTCGAAACGTGTCGATTGTAAAGATGTCACCAATGACCTCGAGGTTGACGTGAACTCCATTCACACACACCTCCTTGAGGTTCGTGCAGGTCGTGGCGACTTGGCGCAACCACTCGTCGATGTCGATGCCTCGTGTACGTGTGACTTCTAGGCGCGATAATCCTGCGTTGACGATGCGCAGCAGCGCAAGTGTTGCGTCTCTAGACTTGAGATTCACGCTCTCCAGCTCAATCGTTGCGGGTATGGTGGGGAGCTGATCGACGGAGTCACGGCTTTCTTCGGACACGATATCTTCACGATACACCCAAGCTACGCCATGGCCTGGCAGCATGACTTGCACCATTTCTCCATCGCCGTTAGGAACGCGGATCACCTCCACAGCAAGGGGCTCCGGAGGACTGAAGATCATGCTGCTGTCATTTCTTGCAGCCGTCCTTGGGCCACACAAATGGAAGCGTGTCACGCTGACCTGAATCATCATCGGGGTTTTCTCGCCGTAGCCTCTCATAGCGAGTCGAAGCGGGTCCGTCGTCTCGAGCATTTCTTTGATATCGGCGACGTCTCGCATCTCGATGTCGCTGCAGTTGAGCTTCAGCCGCTTGAGTTTCGATCGTTTCCAGAAAGCGGCATACACGAACCACTGGAGACGGCCATCAGATCGCAGATCTTCAAACGACGCGTCGACGTTGATGTTGTGTAAGGAGAGGCTACCGTGGATAGCGGAGAACAAGGCTGGAACCCAGTATAACGGTGTCGGAAACGCGTCCCAACGCGCCACGTTGTACAGGTTACCCTCACTGTTCGGGACGGTCAGACTGTGTGCCCCGCGGACTGCCTTCTCTTGATCCAGTGCAGCAGACACCGCAAGTTGCCGGCGCATCGTCTTGAGTGCTGGAAGTCTGTGCTTGGGTAGGCACCAAACGGTGCAGGAGCCGAAGCTTGACACGTAGAAGCTGATTCCCAGAGTCTCCAAAGCCGAGATTTGCTCCAGCTCATCAGTGCCGAGCGTCAGAAGTGGATAACCCCAGCGAGCCTCCTTGATCTCGAAAACAGCCTCACGATCGTTGGTCGGATACAATACGTGGATCTGCATCGCCAGGTCAACGGACTCGTCGAAGCTTGACTCCCCGAGAGTGAGACACACTGGCAAGCGAGGAGGCGCCCAGCCTCCTGGATCTCCTTGGGCATCTCTCACAGACTGTAGAACTTGCTGGTACGTTGGAGACCGACCGATCTCCTGACGCTGCACGCTGTAGCTCATCAGCTGGATGACACCGTGCGCCCCCGAGATGCTGATCTCGACTCCGAGCGGATACTTGCCACTCTCACCGAGACTGAGCGAGCGAGTAGAAGGCCAGATCTCGACCACTAGCGCCACGTACGCATCCGCATCGAGAGTGTGGAGAAGCGTGAGCAGTGCGAGTCCTTCTTCGATCTCATGGAGCGGCAGCGTCCTGTCGTGGGACGCTCGTCGCGAGTAGTCAAGGCTGACCTGCACAAGCCACGGAGCGATGTAGCAGCGGATACCCGTGAGCTGACGCAGCAACGGAGACAGCGAGCGCACGTGCTGCTGCAGCAGGTCGATGGCAGGTGGTGACGCCATCATTGAACTTTCTCCCGATGAATGGAATAGTAAGGTGGGTGGACATTCCTCTCAGTCTAAGGAATACCGTACTAAATAAGTAGATTGCGCGGCTTCATCTCAGATTAGCTCAGAAAGCTTACCTGGTAACCTACCTACTTAGAAGTACTTTAGTCGTAATTTACTAATATAACCTAATCGCCTGGAGAGTCAACAGAAAGGCTGGCGCTTGTGCCGGTGGAAGTGTGAGAATAACTGAGGTCGAAGAAAGCAGCACGTGCATGGACCTGTTCAGAGTCTCTGGATCCGTGATAGGTGGATTCTACTCCCACCAATGCAGGCCGCTCGCAGCAACTGGCCCAACTCACACATCGACGACAACACACACGTATCCCGTTGCTGCCTCTCGTGGCATTTGATTCGTGAATCTACCGGGACTCCGACAAGCGTCTATGACAGGTAATCACTGTACTGCTACTTTATTGAGATGCAAGTCCATGCGATCACTCGCTCAGAGTGCTGAATATATATCGCTGTCGGGACGTTTTCAATACCATGATGGTGCAATACGCACGAAGGAAAAGTCAACTTCACGCTTGTGAGCTGTCGCGCAAAACTCGAAAATGACGCCCACCACGCTCGTATTCAGGCTGCGCGCGGGACGGCCACTCGAGCTTTCCGCCGCAATGACGCTCAAAAAGGCGAGCTTGTTCTTGATTTCCAGTGGAATCTTCACCACGACATCCTCGTTGCACTCTCGGATGGGGTCAAAGATGTATCCGAGGTCTCCGTTGGTATGGAGACGCAAACAGAGACGCGCAAGGTACTGGTTACGTGCAAGCATTCGCTTGACTGCTTCGCCGAACACTGCGTCGTCGACTTCCTCGCCAGAGAAGGCCAGGCGAAGCTCACGGAGTTGACGAGCAATTGGGTGACGCTGATTGCCAAGCGCTTCAAACAACGACAGAATGGTGATGCTATCGGAGAAACGGTCATCGATCTCCAGCTTCGTCAAGTGGAGAGAGTCCGTGAGAAAGCCATCGAGAATAGCGTCCAGACTGCTCATTCCGTGGCCGTTGACACCCAATCCCGTGATCTGGGTCTTCATGGTGACAAACTGTCGCACCCAGTCGGTGATCAGCTCTGCTTCAACTTCGTCACAGAAAGCCACTTCAAGTGTCTTCATCCTTCGCGAGAGAACTGGGATCAATCGCAACACTGCTTCACTCGACACGCGTGACACACTTCGAAGGCAGATTGTGTTCACTGAAGCCAGCTCGGCGGATGAGCTGGGCTCAGGAGTCTCCTCTTCCAGTACGTCTTCCCGCCGCACCTGAGCTCGTCCGTATCCTGGCAACAGAACTTGCAGCATCGTGCCGGCGTTAGACGACGAAGTCCATTCGGCGACAGTGAGCGGCTGCGATGAAATATACTGCTCGTGGGTGTGTGATGCGATATGAGTGAGCTGGAAGCGCGACGTTGTGAGTAGGCCTGGTGTACGCGCTGCGTCTTCTTGTTCTTGACCGCTGCCCATCAGTCTACCGAGGTAGTTTTCTGCTGCAAGGAAGTCATATATGTGTGTGACGTCTTCCATCGCGAGATCCTCGCAGTTCAGCTTCAGCCTGTTCATTGAAGTCGATCGTCTGAACACCGCGTACAGGACCCATTGCAGTCGATTGTCCTCACGCAGCGCAGCAAAGGAGTTATCGACGTCGATCACTCGGATTGAATTGTTGCTGTGCGCGGCGGATAGCAACGCCGGGATCCAGTACGATGGCGTCGCGTCTGCAATGGTGATACTCTTCACTCTTCTGTCTTGGCCATCGGTTGACACCACGACGAAAGCCTCGTACAACATCTACAATAACGACATCTTGAACGTATCTGTAGGCGGAAGCTGACAGGACCCCAGCCGATTGAATTCGAAGGCCAATCCGGTTTGCTTGAATGCAACAATGGCATTCAATTCCTGGACTCGGAGGTGCAGCAAGTAGGCGACCACACTTGCTTCAGAGAAGTAGAAGATTGTCGCCGGATCTTCACGTCGATACATCTCGCAGGTCGCATCTCGCACGACTCTGGACCACCGGCCACAGCGCCATCCACACGATATCTCGAGAAATCTGGCCAAACCTCGAGCATATGAGTCGCCCACGCGTCGCTGTCGACTTCGCGAAGCATCACCAGCATCCCTACTGCTTCTTCAGTCTGACGTAGCGTTTCTGAGGCGACAGAGGACAGACGAGCAGCAGAGTCAGCGCCAACGTGCCCTGTCAGTATCGACAAACTTGAGCGTGCGAAGGGCGTCATATGATCCACGGAGACGCCCTAGCAGCAGCACCTTCACCTTCTCCGGCGTCATCATGCTCGCGCTCGATAGTACTATGGCTGCTGGGGTCGAAGGGAGTTGATCCACAGACTCACGGCTTTCTTCGGAGACGATATCTTCACGGCACACCCAAGCTACACCATGGCCTGGTAGCATGACTTGCACCATTTCTTCATCGCCGTTGGCAGCTCTGATTACATCCACTGCAATGGGCTCCAGAGGACTCAAGATCATGCCACTGAGCTCTGGAGGACTGAAGATCCTGCCGCTCTCGTTCTTAGCAGCTGCCCTTGGCTCACACAAATGGAAGCGTGACCCAATGACCTGCGTCGTCATCGTATGAGAAGAAGTTGTTGCGGCTTCACATCCTCCCAAAATGAGTCGAAGCGGGTCCGTCGTCTGGAGCATTTCTCTAATAGCGGCGACGTCTCGCATCTCGATATCACGGTAGTTGAGCTTCAATTGCTTCAACTTCGATCGCTTCCAGACAGCGGCATACACGAGCCACTGGAGACGGCCATCCGATCGTAGATCCGCAAACGGCGCGTCGACGACAATGTGACTTAAGGAGACGCTGCTGTGAGCAGCAGAAAACAATGCTAGGACCCAGTATGACGGTGTTGGGTACGCGACCGACGACCGCCCTCTCGATGAGATGGTCAGACTGGACGCCCCATGGACATTCATCTCTTGATGCACAGCGGCTGGAACCACAAGCTGCTGCCTCAAGGTCTTCAACACTGGTAGTCTGTACTCCGGCTCGCACGGAACTGTGCACGAACCAAGGCTGGCGACGTAGAAGTTGATTCCCAGACTCTCCAACGCGGACATTTTCTCGAGCTCGTCAATGCCAAACTCTGGCAATGCAGGAAACCAGCGGGCTTCCTTGATCTCGAAAATGGCCTCCAGGTCATCGTTTGGATACAATGCGTGGATCTGTGTCGCCAGGTTCACGGACTGGTCGAAGCTGGGGTTACTGATAGCGAGACATGCTGGCACGTGATAGCGAGACATGCTGGCGCGCGAGGAGGTGTCTAGCCAACTGGATCTCTATGAGCGTCTCTCGCAGACTGCAGAACTTGGTTGTACGTAGATGATCGGCCGATTTCATGGCGCCGCTCGTTGTCGCTCCTCAGCTGGATGACACCGTTCTCCCCCCAGAAGCTCATCTCCACACCGAGCGGATGCTTGTCATTCTCACGGCGACCAAGCGAGCCAATAGAAGGCCAGATCTCGACCATCAACGCTGCGTACGCATCACCATCAAGAGTGTGGAGAGGCGCGAGCAGTGAGAGTCCTTCTTGAGCGGCAGCGTCTTGTTGATGGGCGGCGGGAGTACGAAGCCAAGCCTGATCCCCACAACCCACGGAGCGTCGTTGCAAGGCTGCCACGTGATCTGGCGCAGCAAGGGAGACAGCGAGCGCACATGCTGCTGCAGCAGCGCCACGGCGTTCAAATACGCCATCGATCGTCTCTCGATTGACGCTGTGCAACCCAATGCACAATATGTTTACGTTAAACCAGTACTCATGTCATGCCGCTCGTCAAACTGTGATTGCTGCCGCCAATATTCACTTAATTACGTTAGTGTCATGGATCTCGACATCAAGAAAGTCAAGAAAGTTCACAAAGTGTCGCCTTTGACATCTCGTATCAACGCCATGCTTGCCATAGGTCCAGCTCCTCGATTCGAGCGTCGTCTCGATTGTTTTCGATGCGACGGCGCCGCGTGACTCGCACTAATGCTGACGAGTCGACGATAAGACACGTGCAACGAAACAAATGGACGGACAAACAACCTACCAAATGCACAGCCGTGGACGGACGACTAGTAACGTTACCACAGCACGTCTTCGAACGCGAGATGCACTCGCCTCGTGCAGCATGTGGCTGCCATCTCAAAAATCGAGGAAAGCACGCAGGCATCTAGCTTCTCGATTGCCCTCGGACGACACTGACGACCCGGAGTCTTTGTTACCACACTGAGAAACGCGATACGCTGGCGAGCGTCCAGCAGGAACAGCGCCCGCGATATCTTTTGCTTGTCGAAGAACTTCAGGGACTCGATGCACTCTTCTAAGTGTTGCCTTGCTGGATCAGTCCAGTGAAATCTTATCTCGAGATCTCGCAGTCGCTTGTTCTTCTCCAACATGCTGACTGCTGTCGCAATCATGACGGGATCACACATCGCGGCGATGCGGACGGTGCTGCATTTAAACTCGATCAAATGGCGAGCAACGGGATGTGCTGGGTCCCCAAGAGCGACGAAAAGCTGACGTAAACTCTCTTCGACCGATACGAATGTGACGTGGGTAGTTAGGAAGCTGGTCAAACGGCATTTTCTCGCCTCGTACGCGTCGAGCAGAAATTGGAGACTGTTCATACGCACGCCGCGAATTTCCAGGCACTCCAAGTCGGGGCAGGCGTCAAGGATCGCTGCCAGCCAGTCGTCGCACCGTACTTCACTCTCTTCTCGAAGGCTCTTGAGGACGAGATGTTTGACTCCGTTACCAACAATTCGAAGCAATGCTAGGACAGCATCATTGGTCTCGCTCATCACGTTGATCAATTCGATACGGGTAATAGACTTGACGGCGTACGGACCGGGTCGCCAACGGTGCTTCGTGGCCACATCTTTTTCATGTACCCACGCTTGGCCCCGCGCAGGCAGAAGAACAGTCGTCCATTCCTTGGACCGTTTGAGAACGGGAAGGTCATCGAGTACATGTGGACTCTCAACGAAAGCAGATTCCCCATGCCTTTCCTTGGTCGGATCGCGTAAGTGGAAGCGAGACGCAGAGATCACTTGCCCAGAGAGAGAAGCAACCCGCGAGAACAACTTGTCGATCGGATCAGGCGCCTGGGTCACGCCAAAGATGAGCTCAACGTCTGCGACTGTCATCTTCTTCACATCCAGTGAGAGCGCTTGGACGTTGTGCACGTTGCTTGGAACATCGCACAACAGTGCGTACGCGATCCAAACCCACACTTGCTGACGATATTTCTTTGACGTTTTCGCGTCGATGGCTGGATTTATGTCTGTTGAGGCGAGTGACCGGCTTGCCTGGATCGCAGAGTAGAGGCCTGGGATCATGTCAGCGCGGAAGGATCGCTTGAATGTGATCCGTTTCACTCCTCGCTTAGACTGACAGCCATCACTGCTGCCAATATCTAGCAACACCCACAGAGATTTCGTGACCAGATCTGGATACTGTAGGTGGGCTTCGAACTTCACTACACCAATTTCGTCGATCTCGACGCCATCTGCGGCGATTGTGCTGAGATTCCGAAGATCAGTCGCAGACAATGGTGCTAAAGACGGTGTCGGTTTGAAAAAACGAATGCGAAGACCGTGATAGCGTCGCGGCGAATCGCTTTCGTTGGTGCTGGAGAGATATCGCTGCGTGACGATTGTTTCCATGAGCTTGAAAATCATACTGCTCATCGTAGCCGCGCTTTCCCACGACAATCGCACAGGCACTTCTGCCACCACGTCACCGCGCTCCTGTAGGAGATCTTGCGCGAAATTGCGGGCCTTTAGAAGCTCGGGCGTTTGTGCGTGATCTTGCGCGGACATTGCCAAGACTTCGAGAATTGACTCGATGCGGCCTTCCATGGTCGGGTCCACATCGATGGCGACTCGTGCTGGCTTATCATCGAATGCATCAAGCTTGCAGTCATGCCAGATCTTGTGAACGCACTGCTTCCAGACTTCCCAGTCGACGTGGGCCAGCAGCGCGAGCAGCTCCATCGCGTTGAGCACCTTCTGAGTGATTTTTACGTTGGCGTTCGTCCTCAGCCACAGTGTGTCAGTCGCTACCGTCAAAGGCCGATGCACTGATGCCACCAATAAGGTGCGGTACGCCTCCAGAGGAGTCAGAAGTCCCTCGTACTTGGTGTCGGCCTCCATCGTGGCGATGTCTTGAAGCTGCGTGACAATGGGAAGAATGGGAAGTGGAGCCTTCGATCGAGTCACGCTCACTGCGATGTGGCTGTTAATATCCTGTGGCAAAGAGTCCTTGTAACGAATTATATATTTGTAAACTCGAATATCCACACGGTCATGGTGTCTGTAAATCGATAACCCTCGGCTAAAGATACATTTCAGTTGAGAGATTGCCTTGATGTCCTAAAATAGCTCCCTAAATAGGTCTAGTTCACCGAAAGTTCACCGAAAGTTTAGGAATGGTGAAATCGGTTTTTGGGTCCTTCCTCGTTTTACAGTAGTTACTGTAGTGTACCAATCCAAGATCAGGATTTACCATCGTCTACTGCCAATCATGGTGCTCTTTGCTGTCTCGCTAACGAATGTCGCTGACGACACTGGATTTCCAGACAGAGACGTGGAAGCTCCAGCTTGTTGACAATCAAGTACCGCCTTCCACCAGCAACCAAACTGACGAAGGTTGACGTGTTGAAACCGGGACCAAGCCGAATGACAGTCGTATTGCTGCAGTTCGACGCATCAGTTGTGATCACAACAACTCCATAGCCCAGAGACGGGTTGCTACCCATGATACGTATGCCATATTCCAAGATGCACACGCCGCTCGCAGCAAGTTGCCGCCATCTCGAAAATCGAAGACAGAACGCACGCGTCTAACATCTCAATTGCTCGCGGATGACAACGTCGGGCTGGGCGCGGAGTTACCACACTGAGAAACGCGATACGCTGGCGAACATCCAGCGGGAACATCGCCCGCGATATCTTCTGCTTGTCGAAGGCCTTCAGGGACTCAATGCACTCTTCTAATCGGCCCCTGTTTGCGTCACTCCAGTGAAATTCAACCTCCAGGTCACGCAGTCGCTTGTTCTTCTCCAACATGCTGACTGCTGTCGCGACCACGACTGGGTTGCACATCGCGGCAATACTGACGGTGCTGCATTTAAACTCGCTCAAATGACGGGCGGTTGGATGTGCTGGGTCCCCAAGAGCGGCGAAAAGCTGACGTAAACTCTCTTCGATGGATGCGAATGTGACGTGGGTAGCCTTGAATCTCGCCAAACGGCATTTTGCCGACTCGTACGCGTCCAGCAGAAATTGGAGACTGTTCATACGCAAGCCGCGAATCTCCAGGCACTCCAAGTTGGGACAGGCGTCAAGAATCGCGGCCAACCATTCGTCGCAGCTCACTTCACTCTCCTGTCGACGGCACTTGAGGACGAGACGTTTGACTCCGGTACCAACAATTCGAAGCAACGATAGTGCAGCATCCTTGCTGGTTACGCTGGTGAGCTCGAGGCAAGCGATCGACTTGACGGGGTACGGACCAGTACTCCAATGTTGCTTGGCCACCACGTTTTTTTGACGAACCCACGCTTGGCCCCACGCAGGCAGAAGAACACTTGTCCATTCTTTTGACCGCTGGAGAACGGGAAGATCGTTGAGCAGGTACGGACTTTTAACTGCGCCATCTTCAAAATCGGTGTTCTTGGTTGGATCGCGTAGTTGGAAGTGAGACGCAGAGACGATTTGTCCAGCGAGAGACGCTTTGCGGGAATACACTTTCGCGATCGGATCGTGTGCCTTGATCACACTCTGCATGACCTCAACGTCTGCGATTGTCATCTTCTCCACATCCAATGAAAGCGCCCCGAGGCTGTGCGCGTTGGTGGGAACGTGGCAGAACAGTGCGTACGCGATCCAGATCCAGACTTGCTGACAATACCGCTTCGGGGACTTGCCATCGATGGCAGGATCAATGATCATTGACTCGACTGACGGACTCGTCTGGATCATCGAGTAGAGCCCTGGGCCCATGCCTGCGCGGAACGATCGCTTGAATGTAACATGCTTGATCCCTTTCTTCGACATCATACTATCACTGCTGCCGATTTTGAACAGCGTCCACAGGGCTTTCGTGACCACGGCGGGATGATCTTGCTGCGCCGCCGCCTTCACTATTCCCAACTCATTGATCACAACTCCATCAGCAGCGATCGTACTGAGATTGCGAAGATCGGTCGCTGATAGTGCGTAAAACGCCAGCGACGGCTCGAAGGCGCGAATGCGAAGTCCATGGTAGCGTTGCGGCGACTTGACTGCGTCGGTACTCGCCAGAAAACGCTGCGTGGCGATGATTTGGACGACCTTGGTGATCATACTGCTCATTGTGGTATGGCTTTGCCACGTCAAACGCACTGGCACCTCTGTCACATCCTGCCCACGTCCATGGATGATATCCTGGACAAGTGCGCGTGCCTTCACAACCTCGATGGCTTGCGCGTCGTTTTGTCCTGACATCGCCAAGCGCTCGAGCACCGGCTCGATGCGGCCTCCCACACACGGATCCAAGTCAATGCCCACTCGCAGTGACTTGTCCCCGAAAGCCGTAAGCTTCTCATGAGGCCAGATCTCATGAACGCGTTGCGTCCACACTCCCCAGTCAACGTGAGCCAGTAGCGCGAGCAGCTCCAGCCCATTGAGCACCTTCTGTGTGACTCTGGCGTAGCACTGCGTCTTGAGCCACAGGATATCCGTCGTCCCCGTCACAGGCGGCATCGCTGACGCGCGTAGGAGCTCATGGTACGACGCTAGAGACGTCAGCAGGCTCTCAAACGTGCGGTTGACCTCCATGGTGGTGGATTGTAGGTCTGTTGGGTTGAAGAGCAGGTTTTATCTCTTTTGAGAGGTGTAGACCTACACCTCTCAAAAGAGATAAAACCCCACATTCAGATACTACTAAGTATCAGATACCTACAACACTTGATGGAGATACGGTATCCAAGAGACGCCTTGAAGTACTCGTGGATCGCCATGCCGCTTGAAGCGCTGCTGCGGCCATGGCACGGCACGCTGGGCACGATGCGGCTGCGCCTCGCCCCCCAGCTTCACTACATCGCGGTGGAAGAAGAGGCGCCGCCCATGTGGGTCGAGTGGGCGGATCCTAATAGCAGTGCGGACGAGTTCTCACGAGCTTTCGAGTCCATGGAGCTCTTCGTTTTACTGGCGATGATAGATCCCGTGGCGTGGCGAGTTGCTCTTAAGGAGCTGAAGGATGCCGAAGGGTTTAATAGCGAAGCGTTCAAGATGGTGGAGCTTCACGTGCCATTGCGGATCGTCGGGTACGAGCTCCGCTTCACAGTCGAAGCCGACGCGTCGGTGTTTTCGAAGCGGCTATTGGAATACGACGGGGAGAGGCTGTCGGACGACTACACCCGTGCTCTAGCTGAACTTGAAGGCAGTGTCGAAGACGACCGTAACCAGCTTCCATAACGGATCCCAGTACGGCTTCGGCTCGCGCCGGGATGGTCCTTCGGATTTGGCATCCGCGAAGTCATGGCAGATATCACGTCGCTGGCTCGGAGGCAGAACTCGATAGAGAATCATCAAGCCGCTCTTACCAGCTGTCGACTCGCTCTTTTCCGTAGTCGCATCACCGAGTTCCACAGTGATGCCACAGCGCTACGAGAAGGTGACGACGCATTCTTGAAAGAGACCTTCGAGCTCCAGAGCTACGGCGTCAAGGTCGCTGTGATTCCGTCGATTACTGTGGCCATCCACGATGTTCCCGAAGAAGACGACGCGTGGTTCGTGAAAACTGTCAACAGTGTCCTCGGCTCGACGGGTCATGTCCACAATCTTGGCGCTGAACACGCCATGGTCGGCCCACGCCAACCGGTGGCACATGGATTAGGGGCACTAAGTGCAGTTGCTCACAGCGAGACTGTGAACTACGTGTCGGCTGACTTCTCCTTCGCTTGGCCAGTCTCCGATCTCGACAAACGACGCTACGTGCATTGGATCGCGTACGCGCTTTCAGTCCACACGCGCGGGTCAAGCCTACGAGGGCCTTCGTGACGGCGATAACGCTCACAGAGCAGCACGTCGCGTGGATTGAAGTGCTCCTACTTGCGGAAGACCCGCTCGCCGCTTTATTTCCAGAAGACAACGAGAGCATCGCCGTTTATAAGCATCACCGTATCGCGACTTCGAAGATTTATCTCACAGATCCACTGGATCCTGGACGCACGAGTCCACAATCGATGGTGAGCGACGCGTCCTTCGATGAACTTCGTGCACTCGGCAAAGTAGACGATTGGTGGGTCGTGACTCTTCCTGGCTGGGGTCGTGCGTGGGTTCTCGATGAGCATGCGACGGTGTCGACGATCGAATTGTCTCCGACACTTCCTTTCACCCGCCCTCTTCATCAGTTCGATATCACTGTCGGGCCTCTCTTCGAGGGAGCCAGGGCTGCGGCAGCTGCGTTGTTGCGACTCGTGGGCCCGCCGCTAAGAAAGTCAGTGTAGGTGACTCCGGTATCCCACACGAGTTGTGGGGCCACCGTGTGATTGACTGCTGCCCGCAAATCGAGCAACTCATGTACGACACTGCAGCACCAAACCCTCGAGGCTTTCGAGAACGGCCGCCTTCCGAATCTCCGGCATCTGTGTCTGTCTATTGCCCTAATTTCGAGCGCTGATATCGCCGTTTTGACTCGCATGCTCGGCGCTCTGGCGTCAAAGTTCTACGCTATGGCACGACAGTTGAAATCCTTTGCAGTTACTGGCACTGCAATGGAAAACGATGACGGCGTTCTCGTTGATCCTAGCATTCTCACAAGCGTCCTCGCGATGTTGAGCCAGAACGACCGCCTCACGACCTCAAGTTGGTTTTACCGCTCGCTCCGACTTCGACCGCTCACGTCGACCAACTACATGAAGCTATCAAGCTGCACAACAGCCGTCATCGCTTCACCCACGAGAGAAGGCTGCATTTCTGAGCGTCGTGTGGGGTACTGCACGTGATCCATCAGAGTCTACCAGCGCCATGCAAAAACTTGATGCAACAACGTTGACCCCAATCTTTAAGTTCGCAGCACCACCAAGCCTCCGAGTCGTTGATGTTGCCATGCCTTCCATTTCATAACCTCGACTAGTCTTTCAACAGTGTCCGCAGCACACTCCGTCCTCTCTTTCGCGATGATATGGATTAATTAAAAATGGTGGTAACGAAATGGGGCTTGGACACAACCTACTAATGGGCTTGTTGTATGGCGTCTGGATCCAGCGTGGACGGACGACTAGCTGAGATGCACACGCCGCTCGCAGTACGTGGCCGCCATCTCAAAGAGTAACGATAGCACGCACGCGTCTAGCGTCCTGAGTGCTCGCGGTCGGCGCCGGCGGCCTGGGCGCGGCGTTACCACACTGAGAAACGCGATACGCTGGCGAGCATCCAGCGGGAACCGTGCCCGCGATATCGTCTGCTTGTCGAAGACCCTTAGGGGCTCGCTGCACTCTTCTAATTGTTGCCTTGCTGGGTCAGTCCAGTGAAATCTTATCTCGAGATCTCGCAGTCGCTTGTTCTTCTCCAGGACAGTTTGAGAACGGGAAGGTCGTTAAGCACATGTGAACTCTCAACCACAATCGTCTCTCCTTTCCTGCTCTTGGTCGGATCGCGTAAGTGGAAGCGAGACGCAGAGATCACTTGACCAGCGAGAGAAGAAGCCCGCGAAAACAACTTGTTGATTGGATCAGGTGCCTGGATTTCACCTCGCTGCGAGGTGACCTCGCATGAGCTCAACGTCTGCGACTGTCATCTTCTTCACATCCAGTGAGAGCGCTTGGACGTTGTGCACGTTGCTTGGAACATCGCACAACAGTGCGTACGCGATCCAAACCCACTTGCTGACGATATTTCTTTGACGTTTTTGCGTCGATGGCTGGATTTATGTCTGTTGAGGCGAGTGATCGGCTTGGCTGGATCGCAGAGTAGAGGCTTGGGATCATATCAGTACGAAAGGATCGCGTCAGTGCGATCTGCTCCACTCCTCGCCGATATCTAACAAAGTCCACAGAGACTTCGTGACTAGGGCAGGATGTTGTTGGTGCGCTTCGAACTTTACTCCACCGATTTCATGGATCGCAACGCCTTCTGCAGCGATCGCACTGAGATTTCGAAGATCGGTCGCAGACAGTGCGACCGACGCCAGTGGTGGGTCGAAGAAACGAATGTGAAGACCGCGATAGCGTCACGGCGAGTCACTTCCGTTCGTAAGGAACCGCCGCGTGACCGTTGTTTGCATGATCTTGAAGATCACACTGCTCGTCGTAGCCGCGTTTTTCCACGTCACTCGCACTTGCACTTCTGCCACCACGTCACCGCGCTCCTGTAGGAGATCTTGCACGAATTTGCGCGCTATGAGAATCTCGGGCGGTTGTGCGTCGTCTTGTGCGGACGTTGCCAACAGTTCCAGCACAGGCTCGATGCGGCCTTCCACGTCCAGGTTCACATCGATGGCGACTTGTGCTGGCTTATGATCGAATGCACCAAGCTCGCAGTCATCCCAGATCTTGTGAACGCACTGCTTCCAGACGTCCCAGTCCACGTGGGCCAGCAGTGCGAGTATCTCCATCCCGTTGAGCACCTTCTGACTGATCTGGAAGTTGTGAGCCCCAGCGTGCCACTCGTCTCCATCACAGGTGGCTTCATTGATCTCCGAAGTAAGGCGTGGTACGCCTCCAGAGGAGTCAGAAGACCCTCGTACTTGGTGTCGCCCTCCATCTTGATTGTGTCTTGATGCTGGTGGACACTGGGAAAAAATGGGAAATGAAGCTTTCGATCGCTCACAGAGGTTTCTTGAAATCGTAAATTCTCATATTTGGTGTTTACCCAAGATTGCCTAAACAACCGAATTTTTTTACCTAGCCCGTGGCACTTGGTGGGGTGAGTTGCTCTTGATGAGCTCAACGTGGTCGAACGTTCTGGGTGCGACGCTGTTCAGACGGCAGAGCAGAGCTCCGGAGCTAGCACTAACTTTCTCTGAAGCTACTTCCTCATGATGTTCAGCCACCCATTTCATAACCTCGACTAGTCTTTCAAGAGTGCCCGCAGCACTTTTCGCTGCTGCGCTTCGATCGTTTGCGGCGCGAATGTACACTCCGTTCTCTCTTTCACGCGCATATGTTCTTTCACTTTGAGCCGCCGACGAATCACATCTCTGCTTGCCTCGGATAAATTGAACGGCTTCGGAACTGTGTAGGAGCGCGGCTCATATGAACGATCGGGATGGAAAACCTTCTTCTCGCGTTCTTGGAGCTCCTCCTTTTGCCGCTTCGCTCGCTCTTTCAACTCCAGAAAGCGCCCAAGTCCACGCACGACAACAGGTTTCTAGAAATCGACACGTTGGATCAGCAACAACCGGATATCACTGGTCCCAGCAAGCTTACCTCGGAGGATTGAGGGCCTTGACTGAGTGATCTCCGCTGAGGACGATGCGCGTTTGGCTGAAACGTGCAGTTTTCTAACTCTTTCAGCTCCAGAGCATTCCGTTTTGCCTCCAGCTCTTCTGCTCGATGCTGCCGCTGGGTTTCAATCATGTGTAGAATGTTGTCGGAGCGCCATACAGCCTGCCAATCCTGTTGCCGTTCTTTGACGACGAGCTTCGATGTGCTGCTGCTCTTGCCCTTGTGTTTCGCGACTAGGTTCGGACGAAATGTACACTCAGCTATCTCAGCTTGCTCGAGCTCCTTCGCAACCCGTGAACGAAATCGCTTGTTCGCAAAGTACTTCTGCAGCTCATGGCGACGAGATGCTCTTGTCGCGTACTCAGCTTTCGATTTTTCGGCGAGAGCCTGGGAAATTGAGTTGATCTCGGGCTTGAACGTAAGTTTTCGATGCGCTTGATCCCGTAGCGTTTGCTTGCGAAGCTCATTCTTCCTAGGCTCGTGGTATGTTAGTCGATGCAGTCGTTGCTGGGTCGATTCGTTTGCAAGATCAGGCCTCATCTCACATAGCAGACGATTCGTGTTGCCGATGTTTGGTTTGAATGTCAGCTCCTGCTCCCGATGGACAATGTCCTCGAGTGCTTCCAATCGTTCTTGCTCAACCATTTGGAAGTACTCTTGCCGCGACAGGAAATCCAATTTGAACTCGGGGCGATGCTCCGTGATCTTGTGGCTCGTCTCGCTGATCTTCGGTGCAAAAGTCTTCTCCTCGAGAGCATCGTAGTATTCTTGTACAGCGATACGCTTCTCTGCAACAGCCTCGGCATCTTCAACCAATCGTTGGGTTACGCGAGGTGGGCGCAGCATCGCTTGGACTTGATCCTCATCGTCCATGTCAATTTTTCGTGAACTCGACCGCAGCTTAGCTAGTTGGCGCTCACTCAGCACGGTTTCTGCGATTTCACGACTGCGACGGTTAATCTCCGGTGTGAATGTGTGTCCACTGTCTTCGTAAGCAAGTTCCTCTCGAAGGCGCTGGATGTATTCGATCTGATGAAGCACAAAACACGTCAGATCCAAGTTGATGGTTGCAAAGCCAATCTATCAGCGTACCTTTTCTCGCTGCAGCTCACCCACACGCTCATGGATCGGCTTATAATCCATTTTCTCTCCGATCTTTCGGGACACTGGGTTGATTCGAGGCTTAAACGTGCACTCTCGCAGCCGCTCTGCAGCTAGCAGCTCTCTTAGGCGCTCTCGAGCTTCGTGCTTGGCTGCGTTGTCAAGGTGCAAGCGGTCAACCATCGACGATCGCCTTACCGGAGGATCCTGGAGCTTGCCCCGTCTAGGACTTAGCGTCAGCCACGGGAATGCTGCACATGCGGAATCCGCTGGAAGATCAAAGCGAACAGACTTGGTTCGTCGCCGGCCTTCAGGTGAAAGACTGCGAGCACGAGACTGCCGTCGTGGATCTGTGTGCTGAGGGTGATTCTTCAACACATTCGGCTTGAATGTGCACTCTTTGAGCTTCTCCATCTCATTCATCAGCCGCAACTTCTCTCTGTCAGCGTAGACATGCGTGCGTGGGTCCGCCAAATGGTCGATCCTCGTCCTGGTTTTCATCTCAGCACCTCGGTTTGATTCAGGATGGAGGGATGTATGATCTTGCGTTCCATGGGCAATCCACGGAGTGTCTTGAAAGCCGAAACCACGATTCTCGTCAGCCTGATACTCCTCATCATGGGCATCTTGGTAGGTTTCTAGGCGTCCTTGTCGCGTCTCATGCTGTGGTGGCTCCACTTTGTGTTCTTCTGTGATTGTAGCCTCGAGCAACCGCGAGATGTTCATATCGGATTCTTGATGCCAGCCATCGTCTCGATGTGGGAGAAGCTTCGAAAACAATGAACTCGGTGGTGCTGATACAGTCGCAGTCAGCCTGTAATTCGTAGGAACCGTGGTCTGCAACTCATCAAACTCCTCCTCCTCGCTGTTCTCGTCCTCCTCATTTCCGCTGTCATCTTCCAGAAGATGCCTGTCCGGTGTCGTGAACAGACCCAGCGCCGTGCGCGCCTTCACTTCCGCATGCACAGGCAAACCCACGATATCCGACGCGTAAAACACCTCTCCACCGTCATCCGCGTCAGCAAACTCCTCCTCGTGTTCCTCTTCTTCTCCTTGACGATCCCCGTACTCATCGTCCTCACTGTGATTCTCTCTCTGGCCTTCGTACAGATCCTCACGTTCGTAATACTGAGTCTGCTTGAGCGGATCCAACCCATTCTCCGTCTTAACCGGCCGAGCGTAACCCTCATGACCACGACTCGCCTGTGGAGGCGACGCCCTTCTCCTTCGTTGTATACTTCCATCCTCTGTATCCGCTAGGATCGTCTGTTCAGTCCTCAGAAGGCTTCGCATGACCGTTTGTCGTTCCGACGACAGCTTCGCGAGGATCTCTTTCCGCCGGTCTTCCTACGAGCACACAGCCAGCGCCTCGTCAGCCTCTCCTCCTCATCTTCCCCTCGTCAATTCCCCATGTCTTCTCACTGGAATCGCAGGCCTCGCTCGTACAGGACGCTTGAAAAACGACGACTCGCTCGTGTCCAAAGGCGCTCGAATCCGCTCATACGGGGAGCTTCCGAGCCAGTCGTCGCTCTGTATCTCGCCCGCATTCACGCTATTTCCACCAGCGACTCCGGGGCGTGATGCCGAGGTCAAATATGCCTCTGCGGCACGCAGCTCGGCCTCCACTTGGGCGATACTCAGATCCAAATCCGCCTCCATCTTTGTCGCCTTCTTCGTCTTCTTCAGATTCCGATGTGCATGATGCCACGAAGCGTCACGTTCTGAACCTTTGTTACCTGCTATGGCATACCAGAGGGCTTCCCAACAGAAAGTTGAAGTTGTTGGCGATTGACCATCACTCTACAGCGGGGAGAAGTTCAAAAAAGTTGGCGGGATGCGGAAAACGCCAACAAAAGCAAGAAAGAAGAAGAAGGAGAAGCAGATGCGGGACGCGTGGCCTCCAACGCTGTATGACTATGCGCGCGGCGCGATCACCGACGAGGCGGCGGCCGACGTGGACGTCGAGGGTGGCAAGTGGGTGCGCTGCCGATGGTGGGTCGCACGTTGGTATTGGCTTCGTATTTGTATGGGAAACTGACCATGTGTGATGTTGCAGTTGCGACGTCGTCCGCCGATCGGCCGTTGGCTTCGACACGAGCGCGTGGGAACACCACAAGGCGACGGCGAGTCACATGGCGCGGGTGAAGGCGGCGAGTGCGCATGCCGTGGAAGAGTCTGGTCGTGTGCGCGACACGCCAGAGTACGCGGACTTCGCGGCGGCGATGATGGAAAGCATCGAGAAGGACACGGATTACCTCGTGTTTTACCGCACGCAGGTGGAGCAGAGAGCTAGAGAAGAGGTGCAGACGAAGGAGCTGATCCAGAAGATGGCGCTGCTGGTGACGGAGCAGCAGGAAGACGTCGAGAGTCTTCGCGAGGAAGTGGCGGATCTTCACCGAGTGATTCGCGAACTACGAAGCGAGATGAAGGCCATGGCTACTACGAATGCCGCGATTCGCCATGCGAGTAGCCACCGTGAGAGGGAGATTGAGCGCGCACCGTCACGGTTCGTCGAGATCGACGAGTCGGACGTCGACATGACGCCAGTCAAGCGGCCAATTCGCAGGGCGTTCCGGAAGAATGACGAAGGCGCGCGACCGAATGAGATCGACATTTTCGGCGAAGACCTGCAGCTCATGCAGTTGGATTGATGGACATCACTATCCGGGATATCTACTGGAGGCTCTCGCAGCTCCTTTTCATACAAGCAGCAAATCAAATAACACGAGAAACACTTCTAGAAGAACAGCTCACGGGTCTCGCTTTCCGTCTGCTCGACTGGACATGTCGGGCACTTGAAGCGTCTGCGCGAATAGCGATCACCGTAAGCAACTGTTACCATGGGAATGAGAGCGAGCCAACGTACCTCGTCATGTTGTACGAGATCTTTCTCACGCACGACTTGCATATCACGTGGCCGCACTTGAGCAGCGTCGGAGGATTCGACGGCGTGCTTTCTTCTTTCGACACGGGACACGAAAACACGGTATGGAATCGGTGCTCGTTGCCGACCGGGATCTCGACGGGCAGCTCCTCCATCGAATCCCAGTCAGCGAGCTTGCTGTCCATCACGTTCACGAGTTTGCGCATAGCTGGCAGTGCGGTCACACCTGCCGACAAGCTGCACACATCAATCAATCACACACTAGCGTTAGTTTCAGTCATCGAAACGGAGATGAGTTCGAAGCCACCCACCATGTATCCAGGTATGCTCGGTGGGGTACTCGATTCAGGCGGCAGCAAGCGCGAACAACGGCTTCTCGAATGTGTTCCCAGCGGTTCGGGTCGAAGAGATCCTTGTACGGCGACTCCTCGAACTTGCCCTTGTAGATCGTGCAAGCCATCAATCGACCGATTTCTGCATCAGCATCGATGGATTTGTAAGAAGAAGGCGAACAGATCAAACAATCGGACCAGACTGTACGAACCATTCTTGTGGGTCGTATGGAAGGATCCGAGCTCTTCGCTTGCAAGCTTGACAGCCTCCATGACGTCGGTACAGGTCTCTAGCAGATCCAGGTACTTGAGCCGCACAAGCTGGAACTCAATGTCGATATGCAGGTGCTGCAACTCATCACGATGGGACCGAGACCACCTGCAACCAAGCAAATGCGTTAGCCACAGGGATTCTACGAGCACGTATACTGGAGTTTTCACATACTCGAGAGCAGGCGTCATGTTCTTCTCCTTCAGAGCGTCCGTCATGCTCAACAGCTCCACAAAGCACGAGCGGAAGTTACTCGGCAGCTCGATACTCGCCTCCTGCCACAAAACAAGAAGCCGTTCAGTTACCAACCAAGCACCAAGCAAACCAAAACAATACGAACCTTGCACAGGGCGTCTGCTGCCGCAATTTGGCCGTCGTGGTACAGATACTCCGCTATCAGCTGACACACTGCCTGGTGGTCGGGTTCTTTCGAACGGCAGATCTTCGTGATATCACCACTCGACAACTAAACAAGCAAACAGACAACGTCCATAAATCCGATCCTCTCCATTCACCACCACAGCCCAGCCATCGCTTACCTTATCAATCTGCTTGCCGTACTTGGCCAGCGCCACGTGGAGTCCTTTGAGCTCATCGGCCGCCGCCTTGTCCAGGTTCAACATCTTCACTCGTTCCACGAACTCCTGCACGACGTGCTCCATCTCATCGTCGCCCTTCTCCACGTCCCTCGCAGGGTCGGCGTTGGCTCTCTCAGGCTTGTTCTCGCTCTCGCTGGGCTCTCGCTCGCCGGCTTCGGCACTCTGCTCAGCCGCCTGAGATCGCTGGCGCTTGCGCTTGGTCTCCTCCTGCTTCTCCACGAGCTGCGCCTTGGCCGTCTCCACCTCCGTAAGCAGCAGATCTAGCTGCTGGTGGATGTGGTCGGCGCACACGCGCTGGCGCTTGAGCACGCGGCGGCCGTCGTCTTCCAGCGCCTGCATTCTTTCCCAATGCCAAATACCTCTTCGTTTACGAGGTTGGCTTCTTCACAGCCACTTCACGATGGGACCGTAGCGACTGCCTCGCGCCACCGACTGGAGAAGAGAGATGCACTGAAGCTATAGCCACCAACTGAAAATAGAGAGAATAGAAACCGGTATAATACCGGTAAATCGGGAGACCGCACATGTCACATAAATCATTGCACGCTTGGCCACGGCATTCAAGAATCAAGTGTGGACATGGCGACGCTCGAGACGGTGAAGGAGCTGCTGCTGGAGCGCCTCCATGGAGCACATGCAGTCCTTCGCAAGCTATCCTCTGCCTGCTTGTACACGAACACATTCGCACTGACACTAAAGCTCTATGTGTCCCCCAATGTCTCCCAATCGTTGCGTGAGATCGAAGAAGCGTTGGGGATGCTGGCGATGCTTCGTGAAATCGACAGCGATGCGTGGGCGACTCAAATGCTCGAGATTTGGCCAGTTATCCCCAGAGAGCGTGTAGACGAAGCTGTGGCTGGCGGTCCAGAGTCGTGGGGTGTTCGGTTAGCTGTCAGCGGCGAATCCGCGTATTCGGTGCTCCACGACTACCACCGCCAGCGCCAAGAGAGTGGACAGTCAGCCGACTACCAGTACCTGTTGGATTGCTTCAAACGCGTGAGTGATGTTGTAGTCCATGTGGCATCGAGTCTCTCGGATACTGTTCACAGCAACGACGCGCCGCCACTCAAGCTTCTGGGTGAGACCTACGAGATGTATCGACGGGAGGACCCGACGACAATCTTGTACGTGTCGGAAGCATGTGTGGACTGGCTCAAGCTACACCTCGGTGTTGAGGAGCTGCATGCTATGATGGATTTTCATCGTACCGGAATGGTCTTCCACTTCAAGCGACTGGGGTCCTGCCAGCTTCCACCTGCAACTGCGTACAAGCGCCCGTTGTTAAAGATATTGCAGGAGGCTTTTACCGTGACGCCTACAGATGATCGAAGCAAGGGAGTGAAGAGTATAACCATTGCAGAGACGACGCCATCGTACTGGGTCCCGGCGTTGCTATCCGCCGCGCACAGCAGCGATTCACTCCGATCGATTGACGTCGATAACTCATTTGCTGAGCTGCGTGAGGACAATCGACTCGAGTGGGTCCTGTACGCGGTGTTCAGACGATCGACT
>JAADVL010000186.1:0-45561 GCA_023334995.1 Pythium sukuiense
GTCGAAACGGAGCCGAGAGCACGAACCAGCACCAGTCGTGGATGGAGAGCAGCACGTCGTCGCCGAGTACAAGGAACCCTGTGCGGACGACTTCGTAGGACACGACAGTGAGCTGGACGGGCATTGGCTTGGTAGATCGACGCTTCGCGCGTGTGGTATCTTGCTCGTCTGTGGGCCGAAGGTCACTTACCATTGGTCGCGTTGCTAGCTCAGAGCCAGCAGTCGTGTGGATTGGAGATCGCCCAATGCCTCCATTGGTCGCGACTCGCAGCGACATAGCTTTCTCCACGGCTGCGACTCGTTGTCCCTGCTTGCGCGTGCTCGTATCAGCGAAGCGAACGACCAACGGAAGGCACTGGAGCGCGAAGAGCGCAACTTTGAAGGCAAACACCGACACAATCTCGCCGTTGATCCGAAATGCCAAGTCCGTCGTGACGAAATCCGCCAGCCCAGCGGCTTGGAACTGAGCTGTGGACACGACAGTCCCCACGCGACCGGCGATGCCGAACCACTCCGAGTAGCTGATGGCGTATCGCAGCCAGTGCAGGAGACTCAGAAGAATCAGCGTCGGACCAAAAAGCGCGTCGCTCACGCGGCGACGCAGCAGCTTCGCGAGTAGATTCTGCACACTGAACTGGACCATCACGATCTCGGCGATGGCTGGGTACATGACGAAAAACGCCTCGCTGAGACATAACTGGTCGCCCTCAAAATTGATGCCGGCCGTCCAGAAAGCTGCCAGGATGGTCTTGAGCCGTGGTAGCAGCACGACGGGAAGCAGGTGGAACGACCGCGCACAAGCCAGCACGCCCACGCCCACGGTCTCACCAGTAGGGTGCAGTGCGATCAACGCCGCGAGCCAGCGGAAGAGCAGATACGCCATGGAGATGTTGGTCAGCACCGTCTCGAGGCGGTACGTGCTGCCGACTTGCCGCGAGAAGTGGTTCGTGTATAAAAACAGTCCGTCACGTCGCCCATTGCCAATCACCACGGAGTTGAAATCGTAGGTCTGTTGAATGACGTACAGATCCGTGCCCCACCATTGCCACACAGGCCCCTCTGCGCACGCCTCGAGTCCTGAAGCCCCGGAGCAGTCAGTTTCGATGGCGCTGCGCGTATCGAAGTGACGATTGAAGACGCCGTACGGCGTGTCCCGATCGCTGCTGATCACGTCGGAATACCAGCGCGAGGCCATAGGAGAGCCGTGCTCGTACCAGCCGTGGCGCCACGTGCCACCGGGCAGATTCAGCCACTGAGCCGTCTTGGACTCCCGCACGGTTCGGTTGATCGCTCGCATCGACGACTGAGCTGACGCGACCGTGTCATACTTTCCTCCCAATCGAAACATGCACGCGCTTCCGTCTTCCCCTGGCATCACGTAGCGAGCGAAGATAGCGTTGTCCCAGTACGGCAAGATCAAAACAGGCAGCGCAAACGGCAGCTCAACGAGCGATGCGTTGGCGTCCAGCCCGACCACGACTCGCAAGTGGTTGGCGGAGACGTCGTAGCCCAGCGTCGTGCACGTCTTGCGAAGGTTATCCAGCGTCGCCGCGATCTGGTTGCAGGTGGTCACGTAGTGGTCGTACACGTTTGGCGCGAGAACGAGTCCGTGGCGGTCGAGCACTCTGTATCCATTCACAAATGAAGTCGCTCGGCTCACAAGAGAGCGGTTCAACGCCGCCAACGCGACGGCTTCTGTGAGCTGCTGAGGCTTGTAGAGTCTCCCCTTGAGGCTGCAGACGATCGAGCGGTCGGCGATCGGGTCGTCGTTCATGCCAGGAACCGAATAAATGCCTTGCAGTGGCGAGCGGCCGTAGGTCACGTTGACGCTAAACTGGCCCTGGAGCGACGCGACACTGCCGAGCACCTGCGTCAGTTGTAGCGTCGCCACGAATGCCCACAACGACCAGTTGTACACGCGCCTAAGACAACGCAGCCAGCGCTCCTGCTTCTCATTCTCCAGGGGCACCGCGTGGCGACCCATGGTCTCCGTTTCCGCGAATGGCTCCGTCAGGCGTCCGTCTCGATCGCTTGAAATAGTGGGATCAACCGCCGCTTGTTGTAACGTTCGCCACAGCGCCGACGTCACTCAGTAACGAGTGGTAGTCGAAGCGGAAGGTGAAGTCGACGCCCTGGTGCATCGTGATGGAGCACAGGATGGTGACAAAGCAGCCCACGAGCTTCCCCTGCAGCGTCATCCAGTATTTCTCGAGCACAAACGCGAGCTGATGGAGAGGCGAGATGCCGTACTGGGTCTTCATGAACCAGCACATCAGCCCGAAGGACACCGCCTCAAGGGCAGCGTACGACAGCGCGTTCGTCGTCGTGCCGTGGATCTGCGCAGCGGTCATGGACGCGAGCACGAGGTTGTATTGCCGCGCGTGAGGGAAGCGGCTCGCGACTCGGATGTACAAGCTGTACACGAGCGGCATGAAGATCTCCATGTACTCGACAAACACGAGCACCTCACACGAGAAGATCCGGCGGAGCGCGTGCTCGACACTCTGCGCTTGGCTCGGTGTAGTGAACATGATCCCATCGACTTCAATCGAAGACTGTTCTGCTCGTTCAGGAACCGCAGGATGAGGGGCGATCCTCGCGCTGGTGGGACCACGAGCTCCTCGAAGAGCGTGGATTGTCGACTGCGTCACGACGACAGAGCGCGCAGCCAGCCGTGAAGGCGCGGGCGCTACAGCGTCGAAGGTTTTCTCGTGTGGTTTGGCTTCCTGTGGAGGCTGATGAGCGATTGCGGCTTCCAGTAGTTTGAGCGCCGGCGCGACCGAGCGGGTCGTGTCCATGAGCCCTTCGTCGCCCAAATACATGCGAACTTCGAGCGCGACTTGCAAAAAGTCCATGAGCATGATCAGCGCGCTCAGCTCAAAGCTTGTGGCGTACTGCAGACACAGCGTCTGGTACAATGCGCCTGAAATCTCCACCATGCAGATCGTGACCATGACCGTGAGGTCGTGCACGTGCTTCGAGTACATCCAGAGCCATTTCTTGACTACCACCTTGATCAGCGGGAACGAAAGCACCATGGCTATCTGGATGGAGCCTGGCACGCGAGCGAAGCCGGCCGCGAGCAGCAGAAACAGGTAGAACAGCGCCATGTCAGCGGCCAGCACAGGCATGTACAGAGCCAACGCCTTTTTCTTCACCATCATCTCTTGTCTCGCGAACAGCAAGTGGCCCATGACGACGAGCACGGACCACGGGAGGATGCCCCAAAACTCCCGGAACGGCACTGGATACCGTCCCCAGACGACTGCGACGACCAGCCAGATCGCCTCCAGAAGCACAGTCGTGAAAACGGCGATTCCACCCACTCGCCACATCGAATACCCCGCGTCGCTCAGCTCCAGCGCCTGCTTGACCGTGAGCAGGACCATGAACGTGAAGACCCCGTGCGAAATCATGGACCGCACGAGTGAAGACACATTGCCACGGAGACCGTCGCGCGGGTCGCCCAGTGGGAGAAGCTCCAGTCCCAAGATCACGACGACGGCAGGAAGCAGCGACGCCACCAACACGAGGAAGACGCGGGTGAAGTCGCGGGTCTGCTCGTAGCGACGCAGCAGCAGAAGCTTGCCGACGGAGTAACGGCCTGTGATCTGCTCATCGCTTGGGCTCTGCGACCACTCATCTTCCACCTGATCTCCCATGAGGCCTGCACTTGCACTGAGTCTTCGGCTTCAGTATTCCAACTCTCTCGCGGTCAGAACCAAGGCGCGAGAAGTGCGTATTCTTAGAGCCGTCTTCTCGGTTCATGAATGCGTGGTCTCACCACGGGTCAGAATTCAAGGAGCACCACTGACGCCGTGTTTGAAGCGGAAGGTGAAGTCGACGCCCTGGTGGACGGTTGCCGAGGTCACATTCGTGATGAACGTGCCGAGGAGCTTGCCGTGGAGCGTCATCCAGTACTTTTCCAGCACGAACGCGAGCTGGTACAGCGATTTGGTGCCTTGCGGTGCTGAGCCAGCAGATGAGCGCCAGCGACACGCTCTCCAGCGCGGTGTGCACGAAGGAGCTCACGACCGCCTGCTGCATCTGTGCACGCGTCATCGACATGAGCACGTAGTTGTACTTGGCGTTGGGCAGATGCCATGCCGTACACCAGCGGCATGAACACGTCCATGAACTCGACGAACAGCAGCACCTCGCTGGAAAACGGCAGCTGCAGCGACTGCTCTAGCAGACGCGCCTGGTCACGGCGCTCGATCGTGAGCCCGTCGATTTGGACGGCATCTAGTGAGTGCGGTGGCTGCGTTGTTTTCGTGCCGTCAGGGCTGAGGTCGGCAGGAATCACAATTGTTTGAGCTGACAGATCGAGAAGCTGCTTCCGCGTCTCGTTGAACACGACCGCCTCTGGCAGCAGCACCGACTGCGCGGCAGTCTCGAACGATGCACACATAGCTCTCGCGCGCGAGCCACCGAAAGCTGCTCCTTTCGTCGTTGCTGGATGCGCTCGAACTGGGACTGGACATGCTGCAGGCACATTGTCTGGTAGAGAGCTCCTGTGATCTCCACCATACAGATCGCCCATCAGTCAACGCCGTCGCTCTTTCTGTTTGGTGGCCGACAAGATGGCAGCCGAAGGCTGGTTCTGGTCTTGGTCATTCAAAAACAACACGATACCGGTAGTTCCAGAATAGAACTCTTGCCTTGCCATCCCGTGGTCGAACCTTGGCCCTCGACACGTCGCCTCCGCCTTACGTCGTATGACGTGTGAGCTCAAGTGTCATGCTCCGCGGATCAACACGAGTCGTGCCACTAGCAGGCGGACCGGCTCTCGTGACAGAGACGCCGCCTAGCCAACGCCACTTGCAGCTGCGCTCGCATCGTGAGAAGATCAAAGCGCTGCGACACAAACTGAAGGCACAGCGAAACCGTCGCTGCTCGCCCGTGGAGCTGTTGCAGGCACTCAACCACTGGGCGTCATGGTTCCTCGTCGTGGGGCTGGTCGTGTCCCAGTTCACGTGCATCATCTGGGATACCCTCACAGCCGAGCAGTATCTTCTCTACGGAAGGCCGCCCGCGCAAGGTCCGTACGCGATCGACGGCCAGAACGACGAGCCGTACAGCGACCGGAGTCTTGCGTGCGTGCTGCAGGGTCGGCTCTACAAGCCCATGCAGCTCAGCGTCGTCCTGCGAGCGTCATCGTCACGGTCTCAGATAGTCGACACGACGGGCTCGTCGATCAGCGGCTACCGGATTGTCCAGCGGGAAGAGATCGGGCTGCGCGATGAGATCGCCAAGCGATACGAAGTGGCATGCAACGCCATCGCCGCTCGGCTTGAGGGAATCACGCGAGCTTGTAGGGCGCTGGGATACGATGTCGCCACCGAAAACGTTCGTATCGTCGACGGGTTACACTCGAACGTAACAAAGGTCATCGCCAACTCGCTGCCGGTGCTGATCCTGCCGTTCTGGGACAACGCCGTGTACACGCGATACGTGATGCCTGGTGTCGACGGAAGTGCGTGCGCGTTCCGCCTCAACGGGGAGTTTGACACTGTGACTGAGAACAGTGCGTGGCTATCTGCGGTGGACCGCTCCGTGCGAGAGCGCAAGACCGTCGAGTGGCTTCGCATCCCTGCTAGCAACGGTGCGACCTGGAGGAACGGCTGGCTGCAGGACCCGACCACGGGCATGCGCTGGAACTCGGACGTCATCAGCACGAAGCATGGCAACACACTGGGCTTGGTGCGGCGACAATTCGACGTAGCGCACGGTGTAGAAGTCGACTGCGAGAACGAATCGCCAGCTTCCGTGGCAAACTGCAGCACGTCGGCCATCGACGAGTGGTGGGGCAACAAGTTCATGAGCCGCGACACGACAGTCTGGTCCAACACCGTGGCCATCTCCAACGGCTTGCGCTTCGGCGTCTTCACCTACGAAGCGCTGCAAGAACGCCACGTGCGCAGCATCTACGACGTCGCCACCTTCCTCTCCAACTCCACGGTCGCCGCGCTTCTGTTCCGCTGGCTCGCGGCGTCGCTGGCGCTGCTCAACGCCTATCGACGCGGCTACTCGCGGTCCTTCTGCAGCGCTGGCATCGGCTGCCTCTCCAACACGCGCAGCTTCGAAGTGCTTCCGCTGATCCTGCTGCCGCGCATGAAGACGGCGCTGGCCGCGTTCTTCACCGCCGGCTGCAAGTTGGAGGGCGAGCAGCGGCCCTTCGGCGAGGCCTGGTTCGCCATCTACCCGGGCATCGCCGAGACCATGCTGTTCTACTACAGCGTGCTCAACCTCGTCGCCAAGGCGCTACACAGACGCTCAAGCGACGCGCTCTTCGGTGTGTCGCTGGGCGTGCTGTGTCTGCTTCACACGCTGCGGCGGCATCTTGCGAACAGCGGATGGTTCGAGTTCGACGGCCGCGTGACGTCCGTGATGACGGCTCGTGAGTTCGAGAAGCTGGGCCTCGTCGACTTCTTCGTCTCTGACGCAGCGCTGCGGCTGAACGGCAATATCTGGTCCATCTTCGGCTTCAAACTGGCTGTCCTCGCGCTCAACCTCACGCCGCTTTTCGTTGGCGCGACCAAAATGCCGCCTTTCTCATGGCCTGTTGCGAATTCCCCCGGTATAGTGACCAGAGTCGAGCGGGCGGTCAAAGTGCGCGCGAGTGACAGTGGCGGCCTTGGCCGGACCTCGCCCCAGTATGACGACGATCATGGCCAAAGCCTCGACTGCTATGAGCTCGTGCGACTGGGCTACGTCGTCTACGGTGACAGCTTCGTGGTGTCACTGAGCGACTGGATGATTATGCTGTTGTTTGCAGTGGCTCGCAGTCGACGCCGCGTCTCCAGCCTCCGGGTGCTGTGCTTCAGGATCACGGTCTCACATAAAGACGAGAACCACGTGAGACTTGAGGTCGAAGCCACAACGCCACAACTGTACCAGCATAACGACGCGATGCTGTTAGAGTGCAGCGTTTGGGACGTATCGGTGATGCCGCTATCGTAACTCACAACATGATAACACAAACAAAATCCAAAATATTCGTCCACCTCCACAGCTCCTTATCCCTGCTTCTCCATCGTGGGCCGTCTACACCCTCTGCCATCTTAGCCACCATCACGAATACAGCGGTTCCTTGAACGCGACGTAGAATTGCACGGCGACAGCAATGGCGAGAAACAGCACGACGCCCACGAGCGACAGCAGCAGCTCAGCCGGTTGATTGCGTAGCGATGGCGGCAGATACGGAAGCGCACGGCCATTCAGTGTCTCCATCAGAGTGCTGAGCTGGGACTGCTCCTCTTGAGTCTGTACTGGCTTCTTGAGCTCTGCATCCTCGTCTTCCGTCTGGTCGTGGCCAGGCTTCTTACTGAGGTGGGCACGCAGCCGCAGATCCAGGTCCATCTCGTCGATGCTCGTGCCGTGCGCCTCCTTCCACTCGCGCTGCCGCACGACGTAGCTGTCCACCCACGCAGCTTCCTCTGCGTCCAGCGAGTCTCGCTTCTCCAGCATGCGCATCAGATAGTAGTCGCCGACCTCGTCCGCGTGCTCGTCCAGTGCACTCTCCAGCGTCCGCAGCAGCTCCTGCTCCTCTTCATCATCCTCTTCCTCGTCCGACTCCTCCTCCTCTTCCTCCTGCGGCGCGTAGTCACTATCATCCTCGTCATAGTCCTCAAACTCCTGCTCGAACGTCTTCTTCTCGGCCTCGTAGTCGTCCTCCTCGCCCGCGAAGTCCGCTGTCACCTCCTGCGAGTGCTCGCGCGACGTGTCGCCGTCAGTGGGGAACGCCAGCATCTCGTCCACGAGCTCCACCGGCTCATTCACATCCGTCTCCAGCAGCAGCGTGCCGCTCTGCTTGGTCTTGGCGCAGGCCGTGGCCGTCGTCGCGTGGGCCACCTCCAACATGTCGATTCGCCAGGACGGGTCTCTCGGGTCGGCGTGCTCTCGGGCCGAACTGCTTGTGGCTCGCAACGACGCGCCTCCTCACGCTTCTTCGCAGATCCAACCCAACCGCCGTGTAGCCAGAGCCAGCCACGCAGCGATAGTATAGAGAGGGAGCTCTTCACTGGGAGCTAATAACCGACGAGTCCAACTTGGGATGTGTGGCCGCCTTTCCGTGCGAATTCGGATGGGGGATGGGCGGCGACGGTTGGCGTTAAGAACCTCTGCTATGGAATATACACGTTGAAGATGGGGAGCTCAAGTATCACTTAACACAAGCAATTAATCCATATGGACCAAATCTGAAGATTCAATGTGGACCATGTGGAGTGTGCAACATTCAATCAATCCATCATAAGCAGAGCGGTTGCCTTTCTTTCTTTCTACACGTGCACAAGTCGATCCGTGGGCGCGTTTCCGGGCGCTCGCTTGTACACTTTCGGCGTGAGGTTCGCGGTCTCCTGAGATGCCATCAGTCCGCTCTCAGCGTCGCCTGGTGTCTCGGGGAAGGAGTGTGGAAACGTCTCGAAGTCGGAGCCCGCTCTCGACTTTTGCGTGCGCTGCGTCTCCGCCCTCGCGATCTGGTAGATGCGAATCCCTACAACTGCCAGAACGATGGAGCCTAGCAAAGCGGCGTAGATGAGTGTGGTCCAGAAGTTGGCGTGCAGTGGCTGGTCGCCGAACGGGCGGGACTTCTTGAGCCCACCACGATTGTCGAGACCCCCGGCTGGAGGAGCCGCCGCCGCGACGACTTGCTTCTCCAGCTCCTGTTCCAGTAAGTGGATCATTTCCAGTCGAGTGTTCGCAATCCGCGTCCAATTCGCCACCTATAATCATGCATATTGTCAAACGACGCCATTATTTTCCATATTCCTCTGTCACAATTCCTACGCACCTGGTTGCGGAGCTCGTCAATGTCCTGCTGCATCCCGTTGCGCTGTCGTAACAGCGACTCAATCTGTGGACTCATCATCTGATGGAGCGTGAAAGAGCCGACGCCGCCCACTAGCATCATACCCATGCACACGCAGAGCCCCTTGACGATCCATGTGACGCCGCCGGAGAACGAGAAGATGGCGATCAGCGATGCCACAAGCCGCGTCTGCGTGACACGTGACAGGCAGCGCGGCATACGCGTCCGTCTAGCAGAGACTGCGTTTCCACGGCCACTGGAGCTCATGGGCGAGGAGCTTCCGAGTAAAAGCGGCTCCACGTCTCTGTCGATGGGGCTCTCGCGACCGCGATTGCGCGAGATCGGAGGCGACAGCGCCATGGCAGACAACGAAGCCATGCTGCTGCTGTCGCCTGCAGTGCTGCTGCCGCTTGCGATGTCGATCACCGTGGCTGCCGACGGCGTCATCATCCTCTCTTGCCTCTCTCGTCTTCTGTGTGGGATGCGAGTGCAGCTGGAAAATAGAACAATTTATCTTGGCGTTTGTATGATCATGCGTAACAGGTTCGTAACAACTCGCGGCCGTCGGATTGTGGCGTATGCACACGTCACAGACACAGACAGAGTGCAATATAGATTGCAATAAATTGCCGATGTGTACTTTCCTGTACTTGGCCTGATCAACGACGGCGACTGCGCTCGCGACTGGCGCTACGACTGGGGCTACGACGCGTACGGCGACCACCTCGGCCTCGGCTTCGGCTGGCACTGCGGCTGCGACTGACGCTACGACTGGGGCTGCGTGGACGCTTGGAAACCGGACGACGAGCGCCTGGGGGACTCGGAGACGCACGACGCGAACGCTTTGGAGGTGGCGACGCTGAGCGAGACGCGGACTGAGAGCGAGAGCGAGAGGAGCGCTTGTTGGCGGCTCGCTTCTCAGCTGGCTTCTTGTCACGGCGGTCTGGCGGCGGGCTACGACTAGAGGCTGACGAGGACGACGAGCGCGAGCGAGAACGAGAGAGAGAACGGGAGCTGGAGGGGGAACGAGACGATGACGAGTGCGAACGACGGCTGCTGGTGCGGCCTCGGGGCTCAGGCTTGGACTTTGGCTCATCTTCCTTCTTGAATGGCGCTTGGACGGCCTCCTTCTCTTCCTTTTTCACAGGAGACTTGGCCTTGGCTGGGGATTTGTCCTTCTCGACACCTTCTTCCTTCGCCACCACCTTCGGCTCTTCTTTCACCTCCTCTGTCTTGGGCTTGACTTCCTCCAGAGGCTGCTTCGGGAGTGGCTTTGCCCAACGTGTTGTCTTCCGCGCAGGTGCAGGGCTTCCCTTGCTCTGCTTTGGAGCCTCTTCTTCCTTTGAAACTTCCTCCTTGGTCGGCTTCTTGGCCACTGGAGTCGCCGAGCGAGAACGGGAGCGCGATCTCGAGCGGCCTGAGCTTCCAGAAGACGACAACGATGCAGCCGATGAGGCGGACGACGAGCGAGAGCGACGAGAGCGTCGGCGGTCCTTGGTCCTCGTCGTGGTCTTCTCTGGCGTCTTCGATCGCGACCGCGACGGCGACTTTCCACGACGGCGCTTCTCCGGGCTAGGCGAACGCGAAGCACTGCTGCTAGAACTGTGACTGCGGTTTCGCGAGCGGCGCTTCGAGTCCTTCCCACGGCTACGGCTACGACTGCGTCCACCTCGCGACTTGGACTCCACTGGCGGTCGACTGGAGCGCCCGCGCGACCGCGATCTGGACTTGGATCTCGACCGGCGGTCGCTCTTCTCGTCCTTGATGCGGAAACGCTCGGCCCTGTCCTCTCTCTCCTTGATGCGCTGCTGGCGCGCCGCCTCGCGCTCTTCGTACTCCTTCTTCTGCCGAGCCTGGCGCTCCTGGCGACGCTTCTCCTGCATCTCTGGGTCAAAACTCTCGCCTGGCACGTAGTCCTCCGCGATGCCGAACGCGCTCTTCATACGGCGGTCTTCCTCCTCCTTGCGCTGCGCCCTCGCGTGGCTACTCGCACCAGCTGCGTCCTCACTTCGCTGGCTCTGACTCTGCGTCTGCGCCGCCAATTTCGCCAGCAGCCGCTCGCGCTCACGCGTGACCTTACTGGCGATCTCGTCCTCGTCGCAGCCGCGGTCCTCCATCTCCATGGACATCTCCAGCAGCGTCACCTCGATCTTGCGCTTCTGCTCGTGAAGTAGGATGTCAGCGTTGGCCACCGGCGGCTTGCGGCCGTCATTGAAGCCCCTGTCGCCGCCATGGCCTCGCTGGTTACGAGCCAGCGTCTGCCGCGTACGCGTGGCGTTTACGTGGCTCAGGTTACGCTGCACGTAGCCACTCGTGCCCGAGCCGCGCACCGTGCGAAGCCCAATGCCGTTGTACATCTTCCTTCGCCCTGCCGCCTGTCCGTGCTAATGGAGCTGTTGGGGGAGGGAGCGAACCACAGAAAGACAGTACTGTATTTATCCCCAATAAAAGACTTCCACGTTTTCGTACTTAGAGGAAACACCATCACTCTTGGAACTGCTCACACGTCGCAGAAAGGCAACCGACATCTGCAATTGCCTTTCGGTATTTTTGACTCTCATGTTGGAGGCTGCATTTGGCCGCCCGGACGCCTGCCCCTCTGAAGGCTCTAGTGTGGGATGGCGTGCAGGCATCAGTGCTCGTCTACCTGTCAATCACTTCGCATAGGATGACCGATTCTGAGGCCGTCGACTATGCTGAAGCGCAAGCAGCGACGCGCACGCGGCAAGAGCGGCGCATGCGGCTCCGTGCCGTGTGCTTTGTTGTCAGTAACATGGCCATACTCGTTGGGTTACTGGCGTTGGATATCCGCGATCTATACTACAAGACTCGTTGGGTCGGTCCGTTCGACTCGTTCGGGTTCGACGGCACTGGCGACCACATCTTGAACAAGTTCCAACTCACTCCCGCGAAGCCGACGAATGCCACAGGTGAACTACTCGACCGCCCAAGCGGCTGGTCCTCATTCCTGGATCCATGCGAGGCGATGTTCGCTACCTCCTTCTTCCTCAGCTCGCTTGGCGTCAATTGCCGTGTCGGCAGTCCCACGAACTTCACGATCGTACCAAAGCTCGTGTTGAGTGGTACGATGCGAGTCGATTCGGTCGCGTGGGCCTGCTGCCAGCTTCTCTACTACCACCGTCGGCCTGGACTGTGCCATAGCCGTCTGATCACAAGATTTCTCGCGCGGTACGCAATCGAGGCGCCTCGAATACCTCGGCTCTGGATGACAAAGCCAGGCTCGGATGCGGAAGCTGAGCTCTTGCACTTGCTCTTCGTGATCAACATGAGTGCGTCGCCTACGCGTATTGTGTGTGTTGAAGCGTTTGCACTTGACAAGCTGGGCCTGCATCATCCCAACATCTATGGTTGTGGCAGCAGCTCCATGTTTGCTGCCGCTCTCGCCGGACTCCACGCGAGCCATCTAAGCGAGCTCTTGAGCGACAAGGCCTGGCTCACACGAGACGAATTCGATGTCATGGGTCTTCGCTTCTCCGTGCGGCAGAACGACAAGAGCGACTACATCGTCCACACTACCAGTGAGGGTCTACTGGCCGCGACGCACAACCCACACATGAACTTTTCGTCGTCTGGTCATCTCTTCGGGATTGTCATCCTCATCGACGTCATCACTTTCGTGCTTCTTCTCTTCAGCTCGTTCCAAATCGTGTATCATCTGCTGCTACCGCAACTCTACTTCAATCTCGGTCTCACTGGTCGATCCGTGGCGTTTTTCCAAGGCAGCACGTGGATGTCGATCGTCTCTCGATCTCTCCACCGCAGTCGAGTCGTCGCGATCCTCAACGCTATCTCGACGGTCGCGTCATGGCAGCTCATTATGCCCAATTCGTTGGTTTGGTCGTGGACGCAAGCGCACGGTGGGCGAATCCAGGCCATTCTCACGACATTGCGGTCCGGGAGCCTCGTTCCCATCCTGTTCATCTGGGTCTGGGACGTTGTCCTGCTCTTCGTTGGCGAGCAGACTGCCTACGCGGTCACCAAGCGCACGTTCATCTCCATGCCTGAGCTCATGTTGGTCTCCAGTGGTGTTGCCTACATTCGGCGAGCCGACCTCTTGTCAATCAGCTCGATAAAGTACAGCAGGGACGGCCAGCGCTTGACGGATTGGAGCTCGTTCACCAACGCGGGCGGCTATTCGAACTCGTACGACGACGCTCACCAGCTCACTCTATCCGACTACCAGCACCGCGACGTCGTCTTCATGCCGCTTGTGCGCCTGTTGGTGTGGTGCCTGGGCTCCAGTTACCTGTACGTACTGGTGAAAATGGCATTCTTTGCCGTGTTCAAGCATCGGGCTCGACGACGTAATGCAGACTCTGACCCTCGAGATCTGATCGCATACGAGCGGCTTCCCGTTGAAATGGTGCTCGATAAGCCCATCCGAGCGTTGAGTCTACTGCGTTTCCGTATGGAAATGGAGCTCACGGGGTCAAACGGCAGGCATCGGTACCTCTACGCGCCACTCTACTTCGACTTCGGCACGCTTGTTGACCGAGAAGGCAACCTCTTGCGACGCAGAGGCTTCTTTGAGGTCGTTCCTCCTTGCATCGACCTCAGTGTGCGAATCCCCGTGGGTAGCAGCGTCGCCTTGACGGGCAGCACACTGGCGATGTCAACGGAAGGCTTGCCCTTCACGAAGGCCTACTCCTCGAACATGCTCGCGGCTGCGGCCCACCGCGCGTCTCTGCGGTTCATGGGACAGAACGAACGCACGTCGACGGTGCATCCTGAATCAGCAGTCATTGATCTGCGTCCACATCGACTCACGCAGCACTGGGCGCAGCGGCGAATGTCCTTCAACGTGCCGATCCACTGAATGATTGGCGGTGTGGAGTGTAGCCATTTGAACTCATTGACCTAATCTAGGACGCTGATGTCACTGAAGTGAAATCGATCTTTTGGACGAGCAGCTCACTTGGTGTTGACAGACGAATGGACCCAACGGAACGAATGGCTGATGCATGGAGAGGTGGGTCTCTTTTACTGTACGCGGATACTCATGGATGGCGCCACAGAAGCCTCTCATCGAATACACGAGACAAGCGCTGTTGTGGCCTCCAGGGCTCATACTCACGGAGTACTAATAACGGTGGGTGGCGGACGCAGGCGCAGCGGCGTCGACAGCGGGAACGCCGTGATCTCATCTGTAGCCACCGTTGGCGGAATACCGAGAAGATCCCGGTCGCACGGACGGCGGCGGCATCGAGTTCGAGTGGCTGAGGGTGCGTCGTGCTGCAGGCGGTGCCACTGGCGGAAGAGATGAAGCCACAGGCGGCGATTGGGCCAGCGCTGCGACGATGGCAGGCGACAATGGACCGGCAGGCGGCGAGCTGTACGAGAGACCAGAGCTGAAGCTAGCGCGGCGTTGGAATGGAAGATCCTTCGAGTCCAGACTTTGACTGTGGCGGTACGCCGGGCGTTGGCGTGGGAATTTGGCGAAGGACGCGGGGTGCGTCGCCGGGGTGGAGGTGCTGCTAAGCAGATTGAGAGCTGCGAGGTCGACGGAGCCGCCGTGCTTGCGCGGGTCGCCGACGTCCCAGTTAGTTTTCCTCCGCTTCCGCCGCTCCAGGCGCTGGCGTTCGCTCTCAGACAGCAGGATCGTGGGCTCGGTGGCTGGCGTCGAGGTCAGTGTGTTTGCAATTGGAGTTTCCTGTGGCTTGCGCTTGATGGGTAGCCTTTCGGGATCGTTGTGGTGCACTTCAGACCCCGCTTCGGGGCGATTCAGCAGGGGAGAGACCATAGGCTTCACGGGGGGGTGGTCTGGTGCCGAGGACGACACTGTGGACGGCACAGACTCGTCCAGCATCATCTTGGCGGGCGACGGTGTGCGCGACCGCACCACCACACCGTCCATCTCCTTCACTTTGGCCGAGGGACTGATGGACGCGGAAGCCGCCGTCGGGCTGGCACGCTCCATGGGCGGAGACAGAGAAGAGGACTCCACGGCCGGCGGCATCGTCACGCGGAGTTCCGCTGAGCCAGTAGTATCCTGGTCTGTCGTGACGCCGCTGTTCCTGTAGCTGCTGCGAGGCTGCCTCCGCGACGCCGCCTTGACCTCCCCGGGCTCTGCGTCCGACACGACCTCTCCGTCTTCTGTGGCAGTGGCTCTGCTCTCCTCTGTTCCTGTTGTCGCCGTAGTCTTCACCACAACAGGAATGGCCTCCACGTCTGCGACGTGTGGCAGCGAACCAGCATTGCCACCTTCTTCATCGGCCTGGACCCGACGCTCCTCCGTCATCGCCTGTGGGACGGACTCAACCTGTGCTTCCGTGTCATTCGCTGTGGTCTCTGCTGCACCCGCAGCTTCACCCTGAGCCGGAGGGCCCTCGCTCTCCTGTAGCTGCTGACTCCAGCGGAGCATCCACTTCATCTTGGGCGTCGTGAGGCGCTGCGACGCGCTGGCTTCGGCTGGTTCCGCAGTCGCGTGTGTGGCGTCTGTGGCCGCACTCGTGACGATCGTCAGGGCCACGGGGGGCTTGCTCTGGCGGCTCGAGAGCCGCTCTTCCACAGGCTTCGCTGCCACTGTCATGCTGGCCTGTCGTATGGGATCTAGAGACGCTGTGATACTGCAGAGAGACAGAGAGAAGAGCGAGGCGTGGATGTGATGGAGATCACGGCGGAAGCACTGCACGCAGGCAGCTCACAGCACAGCACGCGGAGGGTTTGGCCGCCAGGAGGAGCTCGTACAGTAGATGATGCGCCATGCATCGATCGGCCCCCGCTATATAAACTCGGAGAGATAAAACCTTACTTTTCATTTGAGAAAAACCTCGCAGAAGAACACCCCACATTCCTGTCAGGTGCCAGGAGTCCTGGCGGGTGTTCTTCTGCGAGGTTTTTCTCAAATGAAATGTAAGGTTTTATCTCTCCGAGTTTATGTAGCGGGGGCCGATCGATGCATGGCGCATCATACTGTACAAGCTCCTCCTTGCGGCCAAACCGTCCTGGCCCAGGAGCAGGTGGTACTGTAGGATTTGACACCAATTTGAGGTGTCAAAAATCTCTCAATCTACCTTTTTTTGGTATTCGAAGGTGCGGTGCTGATGGGATCCGTTTCTCAATCAGGGACGCAACCCATTTTGTCCCTAATACCGAACTCTTCCAACTCTCTCATTAGGGACGGGGTTACACAACATAAAATGTGGGACACGTAACATTTACGTGGTCCACACCGTCGTACCAGTCGTTTCGCAACATGGGTTCAACGAACATCACTCCTCCAATGCTCTGGAAATGGCTCTTCATGATCCAGCTCATATTCGCAACTTCCAGTCCAAAGTAAAATGGCGGACACTACGACGTTCCTCAGCGTCTCTTCTAATGGAGACGCATCGACCCAGGCAGCAGCTCTCAGTGATGCAGACAGCGCGTCGGCGGCCGTCATCGCCGAGATGCAGAGCGTGCTCGCCCACATCCCAGACGCTATCTCCCTGTACCGCAACGAGCTGGACAAGCTGCTCACTGCAAGCGTCAAGTCGCAGGAGAGCGAGCAACGTCTAGTCCACCGCACAAAAGAGATCTTGAACGAGATCCAGACGAGCCATGAGGCCATGCTGCGCGACCAGGAGGAGGAGAACGAGGCTATGATGCAGAAGAAGAAGTCGCGGCTGGAGCTGGACGCTGTCATCCAGCAGATTGCGGCATCGCACCAACTAGAAGCCGACAAACAGCAGAAAGTGAATGACCTGAGAGGCAATCTGGCGCTTCTGGAGGAAGAGCTCTCGAAGATGGCGATGCCTGGAAGCGGTGCCACAAGTGCCGACGTGATGCTCAACGAGGAACAGGAGATGAAGATCGCGAGTATGAAGAAACAGCGAGCCGAGTACGCGCGCGACGTCGAGGCTAAGGCATCGACGCTGCAGGATCTGAGACTCGAGACGTCCAACTTGTACGCGTTGGTGATGGAGGAAGAGGCGAGAAACGCACAGTTGGAAGAACAACAGGCTAAGACCAGTGGGCTCATCCAGGAAAAACAGTCGCAGGCTGAGAAAGAAATGCGCCGCAAGACGACTCTTGAAAAGGATCTCAAGGTGCAGAAGCAGTCTCTGGAGCAATTGGTGGCAGATTTGGATGCGAAGGAGGAACAAAAGAGAGAGAACGAAGAGAATCTACGCAAAAAGGAGCTACTCCTGCGAGAGTCCAAGCAGAAGATGGAGAAGTACTTGAAGCAGTACGACGTGCTTTTCCGTGCGACCCACCAACTCACAGAAGAGATGCAGGCGCAATGGCAGAAGAACGTGGAGCTTCACAAGATGAACGTGCAGCTAGAGCAAGAGCTCCAGTTGAAAGACACGCAGATACGGCAGGCTGTGAAAGACGCGACTCGCCTGGAGAAGCTCGGACAGCTCACGCGCGAGCAGCTTGTGGATGTCGAGACCAAGCGTGTGGACTGCGAGACCGAGAAGGAAAAGATCAAGCTAGAGTTGAATGAGCTGCTGAATGGCTCGATCGAGATGGAAAAGAAGCAGAACGAGTTGCAGCAGAAGAAGCTCGACGAGATGCTGCGAGAGCGTGAAGTGCTCAACAAGATGCTGGTGAAGGCCAACGACAGATCGCAGGCCACGTTTGATCTGCTGAAGATCAAGGAGAACACGCTCAAGAATCTCCAGAATGAGATCAACGGGCTCAAGACGCAGGTCAAGAAGCAGCGCGCGCAGATCCAGCAGTTAGTCGGCGAGAGGGAGAAGTACGAGAAAGAAGCAGCGCAGGCCACGCAGAAGCTCATGACGTCACTGGAGGAGGCCAAGCTGCAGGATCTCCAGGTCGTCTCGCTGCAACAGAAGATCGTGGAGAGCGAGAGCCGCCTCAAACAGCAGCAGAACCTGTACGAAGCGGTGCGCACGGACCGCAACTTGTACAGTAAGCAGCTCATCGAGAGTCAGGAGGAGATCAGCGATATGAAGCGTAAATTCAAGATCATGAACCACCAGATCGAGCAACTCAAGGAGGAGATCACGTCCAAGGACCACGCGCTCGTGAAGGAGCACTTTGACCACCACAAAGTGGACAAGGAGAAGGAGATCCTCAAGAACGAATTGCTTCGCATCAAAAAGCAGATCCAAAGCTCCGAGCAAATCATCTCGAATCAAGAGCTGGAGGTGACCAAGCTCTCCAAGATCATCCAAGAGGCCGACGACGAGAAGCAGCGGCAGCTCAAGGAGTATGGGTCTGTGGTCCACGACCGCGACACGCTCAGGCAGCAGCTCATCCAGCGCAACGAGGAGCTCCGCGTGTTGTACGAGAAGATCAAGATCCAGAAGTCGACGCTGGGCAAGGGCCACGGCCAGTTCCAGGACAAGCAGAAGGAGATCAGTGAGCAACAGAAGCGTGTCCACGCGCTGTCCTTTGAGCGTGATGCCAGTGGCAACCAGTTACAGCACGAGGACGCACTCAAACGTGAGATGCTCAAGCTCGAGAAGGAACTGTTGGAGGAAAAGACCAAGATCCGAGCGCTATCTGAGGAGCTCGACCATCCGCTGAACGTCCACCGCTGGAGGAAGCTGGAAGGCAGCGATCCGAAACGATTCGAGATGATCCGCAAGCTGCAGGCTCTGCAGCGAAAGCTCATCAAGAAGTACGAGGAGACCACGATCAAGGACCTGCTGATCCTGGAGAAAGAGAGGCTGTACGTGGAGCTCAAGACGATCCTCGCGAGACAGCCAGGGGCCGAGGTGGCTGAGCAGCTTGCAGTCTACAAGGACACACTCAAGGCCAAGCACAACCAGATGAAGCACATGGAGGACGAGCTGGCCATGTACAAGATGCAGGTGAAGGAGTACAGGCGCGACGCCGAGCTGCTGGAGAAGGAGAAGCTGCGCATCCAGCAGACGTGGCTAGAGATGCAGCTCAAGGCCATGAGTAGTGGCAACCAGTACACGTACATGCAGGAGACCCCAGAGATGTAGCAGGCCAGAAGGAGGATAATCCAATTGAACCAGAAAAAGAAAAGATAAGATAGACACGGGAGAACTGAACGATGAACGCAGGGAAGGCACGAGATCGGAACGTGACCCAGGTTGCACCTCGCATCTCATGGCGACGGCGTCTAACACTCCGGAGGGTTCGGGCTGACGTCGTCAACTCACATTTCTGTTTCTGCTGGCGGAACTTCAGACCTCATCCTGTACTGTAACTGCAGGAACTTCAACAGAGAGCCAGGTTCCGTTCTGTGGCTTGAAGCCATAGGCAGCCGCCCGAACAGACGCCGTGGCACTTGAGACACCGTCCAAGCATAAACGCCCTACCCACACTGCCCATGATTTTTGCAGGGGATGGGGAATCGCCTAAACTTCCATAAGGGATGGGGATCGTAATTATCTTCGCTTGCACTTGGCGTGTTGATGCACAACAATCATCACCATCTGAAGACGAAACCGACAGGAATCTCACGCTGTTCTTGTCGAGGAAGATGCTGAGACCAACCATGCTAATGAACGGCTATGAGCGACAGTCGAATGGAGTAGAATGGAGTTGCATTTGATAGCTGTCTATGGTCTATGGGGTTTAATTACTGGTGGGCGGTTGCTGATGGAGGCGAGAGCCACAGCGGCATCTGGCGTGGGCACGCAGCCCTCAGCGAAGGCAGCACGTCGCTGCGGCGGCGCTTGTTGAGAGGCGACGTTGAGCTGTTCATGCTCTGGTAGTCGTACATCATTGGAGTGGCAGGGCGGTCCATCGTCATGACCTGGCTGTGGGCCGTGAGCAGTGACTGGATGGAGGATGAACCCGAAGATTCCATTGGCGACGCGCGCTCAGGGCTGGCGACTGGCGTGGTGTTCATCGAGGAAGGGGCGACGGTGTTGGTGCGGACACCGACACGCTTGGATCCGCCGGCACGGATGTGGACGAGCACGTACTCGCCGCACTCACCGGCACCTTCCTCGTTCGCCAACATCACTGCGTGCATGCGCATGACCTTCTTCTTCTCGCTGGAGCTACGGTGGGTCTTGCTGTAGCAAGTGGCCGTGATGTAGCGCACGAGAGGTTGCTTCTTGGGCAGACCAGTGACGAAGCTCATCTTGCGCCACTCAAACTCCTTGCTGGCATCGCAGCGACGGACAGATTCGATGCCGCCCTTGGCGTTCTTGGTCGTGACGGTGGTCTTCTTTTTGCGTGGGAAGCCAAACGAACCGCGGCCGAGGAGTTGGCCACACTTGAGGAAGTACATACACGAGCGCGGCTCGTTGTAGATGAACTCTGGCTGGAGAGGCACGCGGCGCGGATCCACTCCCAGGTCGTACACTGGGATGTTGGCCTTGCGGCTCTCGTCCGTGAGCAGGTCGAAGTACTCGTTGGCAGTCGGCCACGGTGTCTTGTCCTCGGACTCTTCATCGTCATCCGCCGAGATCTCGGAAGGCGGTGGCGACGGACTGGAGACGCGGGCGTGAACAGGCGGCAGTTGCTGCGTTGGGTAGTTGTACGACGGGCTGCGCTGCACGTGGGCGTCCGCGTGCATGAAGAGCGAAGATGGTGTGGAGGCCGGGAACTGCACAGACGGACGCAGCATCTGCGATAGCGTGGGCAGGAGCATGGGTCGCTGAGCTTCCTCGGACGCCGGCATCGGGAAGTGGCTGTGGTAGGCGTGGAGCGGAGGCAGCGACGGATAGCCGATCTCTTCGTGGCGAGGACGCTTACGGCCGTGCATGTTTACTGGTGCGTATGGCTGCTCCATCATGGTGTAGTGCATGGTGGGGACTGGTGGAAGATTGGATTGTGAGCAGACTGCTGTTGACTTTGTTGGTGGAATCGCCAACACAACGCTGACAGGGGGTGTGGTTTGGCTGCGGGGGACTCAGGGATGCGCTGCCAAAGGCAAGTCGAAGAATGATGAGCTCAATTCTTTGGATCTCTTTCGATATCGGCATCGCGCTACACCGTCACTTGCCTTCGCCCCGTCTGCCCATCGTCTCCAGTCTAATATTAGCCACCACCGGGTGGACGATGACCCGCCCTTGCTCACCCGCCCTTTCACCATCACATGGTGCTACGTCGTGTCTCGCCGTCCACTCGGAATCGGATTGCATGGCGAGTCGCCGCGACGTCATCGGAGAGGGAGCTCTCTCTGTACAGTATCATGTGTGCGTGGACCCATAGTGAAGCCCATACAAACGAGGCCCATGTGGAGGAGACTCACATCGAGGCCGTGTGGCCGCCAACATGCGAGACACTTCAACCGAGCCTGCGAACAGTCTTAAACCTGCACAAAGAGATTGTCAAAATGCTGGCCAATTCCACACAAAGCTGAGTGAAATGGACCTGTGGACTGTGTAAACTCCACGAGTCGCAGCTGCTGATGGGACAGTCCGTTGTGCCGGGTCTGGTTTTAGACCTGCGGCAAGTGCGCCCAGTGTGAGGAACCGTTCTGGCTCTTTGCGCTGGAGCTGTTCTCGGAGCAGTTCACTGGATGTCGAAATCGTAGAGCAGAGCAAGACTCTGGAGTGATGGTCCAGCAACACCCGAGAAAAAGAATCTAAACCCCGCGGACCCAAATTAGCAAGTTGGAGATCAGACGCCTTTCTTCCTGCGGCATGTGACAGGCCTCTGAGCAGCTCTGCCAGGGGATAAAGAAAGGTCATTCTGCCTCTGCTTTTGTCGAGTGAGTGCATTTTGTCTTGGAGAGCCGGAGCCGTGTTCGGACGAGAGACAGGCGTTGGTCGAGACTAACACGGAGAAAATGCCGTTCATCGTCGAAAAGAAACACGACGATGGATGAGTCGTCGTCCCTGCAAACGACCGATCGCGTTAGTCTTGTTGGCGTTTGGCATGTCGTTCATGAGGAATCTTGGGATGAAGCTACGGCCTTCCCAACACGATCCTCATGAACTTTGCATGATGCAGGCAAGCAACACGGATATCAAACGTCTATCCACGTGCCAACCATTCATCCACAGCACAGTGTAGCGTTCTTCAAGCGACTGGATGCGACTGGCAGCGACGGTAATGTTCCAGCCCGCTGGATGTATTTGTCAATCCGGCACTGAAAAGTTGGTCGTCCCTCGCGTCGCATATCCACTCCTGTGAGGGTTAGACCGTGAGGCAGCCTTGCCGAGCTGCGTGTCAATCGTTCGAGGCCACTCATACTTCTGTTGGAAAGTTGGCGAAAACGCCAACAAAACCCGACAGATTCGGATGGCTGTGGCGTTAACCAACGCTCGACTGCGACACCTTACATTGGCGTGCCGGTAGCTCTCTAGGTCCCGATGTTACGGCCACTGCGACACCGGCCGACTGGTGCGATGGAATATCAGAGCTCTGCGTGGTTTTGCGGGCCCAAGGGCTGCCTGAGGCTGCTAGAGCTCGACTCTCCAACTCCAACACGACCACAGACCACCAGTGCTGCACTGGCAGTGCATGGATGGACGTGCTCACGAAAGAGACGGAGTCCGTACGACACGCGCAGCGCGTGTCCCACCAAAAGAGCGTCAAGAACGAGAAGTTGGCGGCTGTGGACGGACGCCGTGCCGCAACGACCCCACGGCACTTTGCCACCGTGCCCTGTTATCCATCCACGCGGGCGATGCCACGTCGATGGTTGGCTGAATGGCGTCCTCACCGCACCTCGTCACTTCATCTGAAGGTGCTCGTCTCTGCCTGTGGTTGTTTTGTATCCAGCCTTCTCCACAGGCTGAGGGGTCAGGGCGGTCCCGCCTCCCTGCGGTCTCGTCATGTTGCCACCTCCCCACTGGCAAGCATTTGACACTGGAATCTGTTTGTGCAAACGTCAGTGGCACTTCAACGCGGCACAATGTTGCCTGAACACCAAGCAGAAACACGCTAATGTTGCATGAAGGTTGCGTGAACCTTCTATTGCGGACACCCAGCTGCCAGTGACGAATTGAAGTTGTAAGGGGTCGCTTGGTCACTTGGCTGCAGACGAGTGTGAATCATGGTAAACTGGACGTATGAATGGGTACCTACACACCAATATGCGTCGGAGACGACATCTGCGACGCCCCATGCGTGCCGTCTTCGCGGATCTGTGTGGTGTGCAGCTCTTCAGCCATGCGGAGAGGATACCGTGCCAGACGGAGGCTGGATAGCTGCCTGCACGACACTACATAGGTAGACATGCAGTCTCCATGGGATACACTCGAGACGTGGGCTCTGTTTCAGAGATGAATGATGAAAAGCATACCGGTATCCGGATAGAAGGATCTACTCGACTGTCGAGCCTTCAGGGGAACGTTGACTCACGTCCGACTGCACATAAAAGAGACATCATGAAAATGAAAATGATGAAAATGTTCGGATGAGGAGCACTTCAGCTATACTTGTGTAGCTTTGTTGGATGGGTATGTGCTGCAAATTGCCGACCACCAGTGGTGACTGGCCCTGTGAAGTCAGTTGAAGAATGTGTTAGAACATCTTGTAGGATGTGTGCTGAGAAAAGCTTTCTCGACTTCAACCCATGTTATCGTCGGCCACGACACAGACACGGTGCCTTGGGTCCGCAGCAAACGTGAAGATTGTGCGCGTGACGTTTGAGTTTGAATGCTGTTAACGCCGATTACGTGTGCGCGTGACGTCTTCCGACAATCCGTTCGTCGAAAGCCTTGTTGGTCGCCCTTTGCTTCTCGATGCTGTAAATGCCGCACACCGCTCAGAAACGCAAGTCTCTGTGAAATGGTGACTGGCACGTCTGGCAATCGTGTACCGTGATGTTCAAGGAAGCGGATGCGAGTGTCTGCTTCAGCCCCTGATAGCTCACACCGCTCCAGCATTTGGTTGTGGTCCAACAACTCTACAAAGAGCGCCAGTATCTCGCCTCGCATGCGTGGATCCAATCTCTCTGTGGAGACTTGAAATGACTCGAAGTTGATACTGAAGAGACGAAGCGACCGAGAGAGCGAGTGCGTGGGCTCGCTGAGGGCTTCAAAAAGTCTTGTCCAGGCACCACCGCGCTGTGTGGTGCTCGCTACAGGGAAGGTGCGCAAGGTCTCCAGTCCTGGAGGCGACGAAGCCACGATGCAGTCGATCACGTCCGGTGTTGCTTGCTTGACTTCCAGTCGGACGAGATTCGGACATGATGCAAGTAGACCACGACTGACCATGCCGGAAGTTCCCCAAATTTTCAGCTGCTCGAGAGGCTCACCGACGAGCTGCAGCAACTCCACCAGTGCCTCGATCGACCACACTGGGCCAACAAGTTCGAGTCTTCGAACAGGGTGAGCTGGGCGCCGAGGTATCGAACCGGTATGGCTGACATGACAGCGACGCGTAGATGCCGAAGCCAGTCATCAAAATCTCAACGTACTCTTCACGTGGACGATCGCGGACGACGTGAAAGGGCCCGCAAGGCTCGCCCAGTCCGAAACCTGAAGGCTTTTCTGCTGATCCTTCAGCATTCTCCCTGTAGTGCCCGATGTACACAAGGGCGTCGCCAGTGAGAGTTGCGAGGGCAGGATCTGAGCTGTCGGAGGCTAGTCCGAGGAGACCAAAGGGTTTCCGTCACTGAGAACACTGCGGATGGCATCCACATGGTGCATCTCCAAACCGTGTACTTACAGGGACACGGTGTCGATCTTGTGAGTTGTGTACCTGGAGAAGAGAGAGAGTACGCGACCCACGGCCATGTTGCGTTGAGAAAACCTTCGAAACCCATGGTGATGCCACCATACACCGCACGGTGGAGACTTGTACTGTGAGCGATAACGCAGGAAAGCGCCTATGTTCCATCAACATCCACGCTGTCACCTGACAGTTCGAAGCGTAAGTAGAGTCGAATCTACGCGCCACTGCAGTTGTGTCTCGATTCGGAGTCGAGAAATCTGGATTCCGCCTGATGTGATGCCACGGAGCTGCTCAAGCACAGCGTCAGTCACGAGCACGGGCAGCTGACCGAAGACTTGCAACTCGACGGAAGGCAGTGCGAAAGCCTGTCGGTCATTTTCCACCAAGGCTTCGCCTGCAAATGCGCTACTGACCGTCTACAGCATCGTGACGAAGCGAGTGCTCAGTGGGTTGGAGAGACGAAGCGTGAACTCGAACAGCAGCTCCACGCGGCCCTCGTCCGCACGGTGAAACACTCGGCCGTCGTGGGTCTCCGTCCATCGTTCGAGCAGCTCCTGCTTCACGTTCTCGAACGCCTCCGACGACTGGCAGTAACAAACTCCAGTAGACCGTGCTCGAGCACTTCGAGATGGTCCTCTGTCTCCACATACGCAACAGGGTTCGGCGGTTCGGCAGAACCGAGAACATTGCTGGCGATGGGTGGGTTATTGAAGAATCGCGGGATATTGATTTTGGGTGTTTGGTTTGTCAGATTTTTTACGATTGCCCAAAGTTGCCCAATTTAACTTAAATTAGGTACTCCATGAGGACTAAATCGGGCCTTTCTGGATTGTGTGGTCGCCAAGAAAGCGCGCCAACACATTCCCGCCATTCCTATCGCGCCTGGAGGCGCGTTGAGACACATGGGAGCCTCGTGGCCACTCGGACGGCCCTCCACGCGTTTTGGCGTCGCGCGGGTTCACCCTGGGCTTCCCAAACCTTCCTTTTCATTCTCCATTTTGAGCTCCCCCTCCCAAGAACCCCCTCCCACCAACGCCGCCATCGTCATGCGCGCCGACCCCCGCCACCGTCTTGGAGGACGCATGCGTGATCCTGTCTGGGAGGACGTGACCCTCTTTGAAGAGGACAAGGCGGTTGTCTGTCGCAAGTGCGAACAGATCATCCACGAGCTAGGCTTCTCTCACGTCGACCGTGTGCGCCAACACATGACCAAGAACTGCTCGAAGCGTCCCAAGACGGCGTTGTTGACGAGCATGTTCCCGCCAGCCCTGAGCACCCTCCCGGATTTCCATGAAGCCGTAGCTAATTGTATCTATGAGGCCGGGCTGTCGTTCAACTGCCTGCAGCATCCAAGTTTCCTGCGCGCCATCAAGACGTTGCACCCGGATGCAACTGTCCCGGCAGACAAGGCGCTCCGTACCACTCTCTTTGACAAGGCCTACGACTCGTCTATTCAGCGTAAGGAAGACACTATTCGAGCCTTCCGCAAACAACTCCCTCGAGACGTTGATCTGTAACCATTCCAACCTCACCCGCATCGCCATTTTCCAGCGCTTTTGCAACCGCCATCGACCGATCAACGCATGTGCACGCATATTCTGCTCGCAGTGGGAGGAAGCTGCCGTTTTTCCAGTTGATGTTATGTGGAGTAGCAAAAAGGTCAGTGTTTACATTTTCGTGAGGCGCTAGATACAGTAATCGGACGACGCGGTCGACTGAGCTGAAGGGGAGAACAATTCCAACCCTTCCACTTCCGTCTTGCTCGCTTTGTACAGTTGGGACGATCGCCGAATGCGTCCATGCATGTTGTAGAGTCCTGCTGGGAGATAGAAGTCGTGAAACTTCTGCCAGCACGTCAGCTCAGGTTGCTGGCAGACGTATCCTTTCGACCAATCCACGGGGTACTTTTTGCTGCATAAAGCAACCTTGTGCTCCAAGCAGTACGTCGTGTACTTGGTGGCGTAGCGACCTTCAAACCGGCAGATCACACATTCACGCTTGGGTCTCGAGTTGATGAAGTGTTGTCTTGACCACACGAATGTACAGGTTGTCTTGTCAGCTGCGTTTGGTTGACTTGCTTGTGCTTGGGGCCATTCGCGTACAGGTGTGCTCAACATGTCTGCATCAGGTTCTACCGGATCTTCATGCATAAGGCCCAACTCTGTGAGAGAATTGCGCCAGGATCCGTTCAGAAGCTCTGATATGAGCTGCACAACGAAGTCTCGATGCGGATCGCGCGCATCGGTTCCAACACCGCTTAGTTTCCGAGTGATGAATGCGTTGCACTTCGCCAGATCGATGAACGCTATAGTGTACTTTTTGTGCCACGTTTAAAAAGTGTGACCATCCGCCACAGAGAACCGTGCGCGAAGCTGATCAAGACGATCCACTCCTTGCATGGAGTGATTGTACTCGATCACGCACGTAGGAACTATGAAGTCGACTTTGCGTTGTCCAATTGTCCGCTTTACACGGTGTTGCTCGACGGATCGGCGGACGAAACGATGTTGACGACGGCACCATCTACCCACGAAGCCGCAACGATCTTGTTCTGACGGTTCACAGCTTGCCTCATCGTGCCACGGACTGGACTGCCTTGTCCTTCTTGGAGAGCATCACGTGCTTGGGGAAGTGCTTGCTATTCTCTCGTGTCGTGGCACGATCATACAAGCCAAACACGCGAAGAGCTTCCAGGAGTTGGCAGGACGTGTAGAAATTATCCGTGTTCACGATACGCTTGGTGTGGTGTAGCTGTCTCGTCACCTCGATGACGTGCTTTCATACTTCCGAAGAGTGAGATGTAGCGGCAGCCAAAGCGCGTGCTCCTTGATCGTCCACATTCCCCATTCTTGCCTGCATGTCGCTTGTACAGTGTAGTCGAAACCCAGTCATGAGCCAGGACTCCGCGCAGCAGCACATGTACACTTTGAAGTGATACTTGCCTGTGGGTTTGGTTGCATTGTAGACGATGAGACGGCGCGCATATTTGGATCTGCAAGCGATGCTCGTTTCGTCGACAGCACAGTTTCGGCCGATGTCGACGAACTTACCAGCTCGGATCTTCAACATGTTGGGCAACGGCCGAATACGTGCCGCAGGATCACTACGAAGATCGTCCGTGGTCACAGTCGCTCGAATTGACAGGTTCTTACGGATGAAGATGAATCGTCGTAGAATCATCACTCGGGCGAGGCCAAGACTGTCCGTGTCAAAGATGCTGTCCTCGACTTGCTTGCCCCAGTAGTTGCTGAACTCTCCTTTGTCGGCGAGCGTGATGTAGTAGAGAATCCCAAAAACTTCATCATCTCGTCCAGCGTGACTTTCGAACCGTGCTGCGACTCAGCGTACTCGTTTGTGTTCTCCACAACCTTCTTCCAGAAGGCCAACGGTAGGTAGGCAAGAAAGCTCGACGACGCTGAGTGTTGAAATATTGACTTGTACTCTTCCTTCACGCGTGGTCCTGTGGACCCGTCCTCGGGTCGAAACAGGTCGACTGGTGCCTGGAGGGTTGTGTTGGACTCAAACACCATCGAGCGGATCCTTTCCACCTCTTCAGCGTCTTCAGCAAGTGGCTCTTCGGTTTGAAATCGCACGCACAAGTCTTCGATCTCTTCGAAGTCGTCAAGGAGATCAGCATCATCACATTCTTGAGCTTCACAATACGGTCGGCACAGGACTTTCCAGCTTTCTGGTCGTAGTTCGGTTCCCATGAGCCGCTTGTACGTTATCACGCCTTCCTCAGCCTTCTCTCGTGTGATCTCGTGGATGAAGTCCTTGCCTTGGTACTGGGTGTTCGACCAGCGAACTTCGAGCAGTACTGCAGCGTTTCGCCCCCTTCCCATTCGAGTGATCAGACCGGTTAGGAAGGCCGTGTCGACGTCTCGGTACTTCGTGGGAGGCATCCAACCTTCGTTGGCAGGACTGAAGCTCACTTGGATGCCAACCAGCAGATCCTCTGCTGTGATTATGTTGTCGGGCATGTTGGGCATGTCGGGTGTCAATGTTGTCGGGGGATCTCCAGTGACTACGAGTTCACCATCACGCACACGCCGAGTCTGTTGCAAAGTCGCGGCTACGTGAGCATGTTGGGTGCCAGGCTCTGGACACGACAATCGAGGCGTGGCAGCACGTATCTCCGCTGGCCCCTCTACCGTTGCTTGAGTGGGTGGCTTTGCTGTTGCTTATTTGATTTGCTTCTGCTTGCGTCGGAAAGCCCTGATCATTGCGACCTTCAGGTTGGATGCAGGCTCCCAAGTGTTGTCATCCGTATCGTACCCTGCCCACTTGACGAAGAACAATCCCTCCTTTTCTTCAAGGATGGCTTCCACGTCGTACTCTTCGGCACTATCACTGGTGTTGGCTGCTTCGCTACCCGAGCCTGAGAATGCGGCGGCGAGCTTTCTCTTCACATGACGTTTGGACATTCTGGCACTCGTTTCAACTGCTTGATGGAGTCTTGGGCTGTGGCGTTCTCTGTTTACACAATGACGATGATGAAAAGCCGGTGGGAGAAAGTCGTGAACGTTGTGGTAATGACCAGCCACTGGCCACCGTGGGCTGCGGTCTGTATAGCGGAAGGCAACAACCACAGCTGATTGCGCAAAACAGCAGCATTCCATGTGTCACACTGTACTGACGACGATACAAAGTACTCGGATACACAACGTTCCAATGTACAACACGCGATGATACAACTATCCGACCGAGTCCGACACTTCGCGGCTCTGGGTCATCACGACCGGCAGCAAAAGGGTGATCGCAGCGGGACTCGAACCCGCAGTCGACAGCGTAGCCACCTGCGGCATCAACCACTCCACCAACACCACAGACACGACTTCCTCCGCCTCGATTAGCTCATAGTCGTTCACGGTCCTGATCATCACACCCGCACACAAACACACTGTTAGCCAACAGCGCCTCCCACTACGAGCAAGCTAATAGACGCACCGAAGCTCCACGCGAGAGAAGTGATGCTGCGCGTGGCTGCTCGAACCGGTGGATGTTGGCAGGACAGCGTAGCCGAGCGTGTGCTCCGCGAAACGGGACTTTGGCTGAATCCGAGAAGGCGCAATTCAGAAGGTGTCCGTTGGGTACATCTGTGAGATATCTCAGCATAACAAAGGGAGCATTTTGTACCGTTTTGGTCAGAATAGATTTGGTTCCACTATCCGATACAATCCCTGTTGTAGATCCTGATTCAGTTCGCGAAAGGGTTAAGACGCACCCAATGGTCCACGCTGAGCTCATTGCTGACCTCGCGAAGAACGAGCGCCGCGCGCTCGCGCTCCCAGTGGATACGCGGTGGGGTACGCTCGAACGCTGCTTCTCGTCTATTCTTGGCGCGGAGCCTTTCCTCCACACGCTGGTCTCCAAGTGCGAGTTCATGAATGTGCCGGGGAGAGACGCCCGCCTGAAGAGGCGCGCCATCCACGATTTGGTTCGGGACGTCAGTTTCGTTCCAAACTTAGAACGTGGCCAGAAGCTGCTTGAGGTTCTCACCATGTTCTCGCGTCGCGTCGAGCGTAACCAGACGCCGGCATCCGACGTGTACGAGATGTTCACGAGTCTTTCTGATCGTGCCAAAGACGTCGGATTGAGCAAGGCGGAGATCAAGGTTTTCTCCGATATTGTTTCGGCTAAGTTCGATTTTCTGTATGACGACGCGCACATCGTCGCCTATCTGCTCGACCCGCGCTTCGTTGGAAAATCCATGGATATCGCAACCCGCGTCCAAGTCGAGAACCTGATCGCGAAGTGGCACGGTCCAAAGATGGTTGAGGAGGTGAGCGCTGAGCTGCTTTCGTACTTTGCTCTCATCGAGCAGCTTTGCGAGTCTGAGTCGCGCATGCTAAAGCTAGTGATCGACAGGAAGGTGTCTCCTCTCACGTTCTGGTGTGGATTGACCTCGTTCCCGCTTCTCAGCCCCGTGGCGCGCGCCGCTTTCTCGTCTGCCTGCTCGACTGCGGCAGCTGAACGAAACTTCTCCGCACAGGACTACGTGCATTGGACCCTTCGCAATCGCTTGCGCAGTGAGCGTGTTGAGAAGCTCCTACACGTCTATTTCAACGGCAAGAACGACCGCGATGAGGAGGCGGAGTTCTTTGACGAGATCGAGCAGCTTCTCGAGCCGAACGACGACAAGCAGGAGCCAGAGCGACTTCGAGTACTACTAGTGTTGGTCGTGTCGAACCCGAGGTAAGTCTACATATTGACTCCCGCGCATGCGCGCTTACTGCGTATTCATACACATTCCCTTTTGAACCCCACACCGAATGCGATTGGCAATGTTCCGTTTCCTCTGGCTGTAGGTGGGTCGAAGATTGGTTTATTCCATAAACCGTTTAATCTGAGTGGGAGCTGCCGAACCCAGATACGCAACGTCCACTTGGATCCGGAACCGCGGCAGGTCCAACGTCCCCGTCGACGAAGAAGGCACATCACACACGACGTCTTCGCTGTCATGCCACACATGCTTCCCTATGATCACCCAGGCGGCCTCTGGATCCACTCGCATGAGCAGATCCAACGCTCGGTGATCTCTCGCAGTAGGCGCCACGCAGTATGCGGCTCCGAGGCGAAGTGGGGGGCGAGGTAACTGAGCCACCAAGTCAGAAAGGCGGGCGACTCAATCGGCGTGGACACGAAAGACGCTGTTATGGCATAGCGACGGAAGCCTCTCAGCCACGGCGCCAGTAGAGAGCGGTAGTTGGTCCTTGTGGCCATGGCGGCCTCTGTTGATGGAAGCTTGTTGACAAGCAGCTCCGTCCCAACGGAGTTGGGCCAACTCATGATAACAGACTATTTTTATTAAGTGCGTTTGCCAAAAACGAACCTAACCTATCGAACTTTGGCTCGTGGCAAGTCTCTGAAACAGGTTTATATCGTCCATTTGTACCAAAAGCTGGTTGTATCGAATTGCTCGTTAGGTTCGTTTCAAGTGAGAACTTAACAAGGAACTTCGGAGAAGTTACTTCTCCCATTACCAACCAAGAGTTGCACTATCCAAGCCGCAATGGCGTCTCCGCCGCCGTCTCCTTCGCTGTCGATGACGCATTGGGAGTACACCCTGGGCATGTGGATGGAGGCCTTCAACGATGTAAACCTCCAGAGCGTCATCCCCTTCACACGCAGCTCTGTGGACCACAGTGTCCGATGGTGGACCTTCGATGCGCCGCTCCAGTCGTTGAACACACGGGGCATGTGGCTGATGCTCCGTGAAGGCATGGAGCTGCTGGAGCTGTTCACGCGTGCGCATCCCCATGCAGTCAAGAAGTTTCTCAAAGGGTATGAAGCGCATCCGGACACTCAGGAGGAGTCGGCGTCCGGACTGCCACGGTATCAGATAACTCTGAGCGAGGACAGCGACGTGCTCGAGGCGCTGGCTCCGGAGCGGCTCGTGCAGCTCTTCACGCAGGATGTAAGCCAAGACTCAGACGAGTTTGAGAGTGTGAAGGCGTCTCTGTTGGCTGATTTAGCGGGGAGGCGTGAGGGCAGAGAGTTCGACCGAGAGGTCGACGGGCGCGTGGAGGTGGCGATCGAAATGACGTTGGAGCTGGAAGAAGAGACGCTGCCTGACGTCTTCGCGGCGATCAGAAGGCTGGCTGACGCCCACACTCGTAATGAGTCTCGCGGCCCACAAGAGAGAAGCCCGTTCACGCTCCACTCACTTCAGATCCGACTGCCGAGCGTGGGAAGGGGGCTGATCCCTGACAACGCGCTGGAGCTCTTCAACGACCTCGCGGCGTCGGGAGTCCGCATCTCGCACTTCCACTTCATGTCGCGCTTCGAAGACGTTCACGGGCCCGCGCTGCTTACACGCTTTCTCGTGAACCAGCTCATGCCCGTCGGAGACTGCGGCGTGCAGAGTCTCGACTTCAACGCGTGCTGGTTCGACGTCCCGGTCGTCCACTCGCTGTGCACGGCGATCGCGCGCAGCACCAGTCTCCGGCGAATCAATTTTGAGATCGGCGACGACGACTTCATGGGGGATGGCGAAGAGGAGTTCAACCCGCAGGAAGCCGAGTGGTGGCCGTGGCTCGCGTACGCGTTGTTCTCGACCAGCACCGACCATGGGATCGAGAAAGTCACACTCAACCTCTCGTCCCTGACAATGGACCACGTGCAGGCAATCCGCAGCGTGCTGAACCACGGCAATCCCCTCGCGCTTCTGTACGACAGCCCCGGATCCAAACTACGCAGTGCTGCTCCAGTCGACAACCAGGATCAAATTCTGATGGCGACATTTGTAGCCACGCCAACCATCTACATTGGTCGCTACCAAGAGATCATCGCGCCTGGCTCTGATCAAATGCGACTTCAGTTCCACGCCCCCATTGTCCCGTGCCAGATCGTTCGCGACCGACCAGGCGACGACTTCATCGAGTTCTTTATGCCTGGAAGGGGAGTGTGCTGGGCCGATCGTAGCCAAGCAACAGAGATCAAACCGATGGTGAAGCTCGACAAGCATCCCGTCCGCGAGCTCATGATCAGCACCAACCGCCGACGGGGTCGCGACGCTCAACCAGTCGTCGAGCTGCTCCGTATGATTGGTGGTCCTCTTGAGAAGCTTCGCATCTACCACAACCCAAGCCTCGTCGACATCAACCTCTGCAACGCCATCCTACCAGCGTGTTCTAATCTGACGTATCTCGAGGTCAACCACATGCGGGTGAGAAGTTTGAACTGGCTCATAAATGCGCCACGCGCGTGCAAGCTCAAGACGCTACAGCTCTCAGTCAGAGAGGGCATCAGCAAATTGAGCTTGGTGGCGTTCTTCCAGGCTCTTGGCGACAAGGAGAATCCTCTCACGCGATCGCTTCGTGAGCTGAAGATCAGCTTCAGCCAATTCGATCGGAACTCGGAGCGAGCTCAAGTCGAGGAGGCCCGGACTTGCAAGATGTTCATCGCGATGCTGGACACGAACCGACTTCTGGAACGGTGCGAGCTGCAGACACGTAGCAGGGCGATCGCCGATAAGTACTCGACACAGTTCATGGCTCACAACGACGAGCGACTGAATGTGGTGGAGCATCCGCTTTCCGTCTCGCAGAAGCTCGCGTTCCTTAGTGTCATGTCACTGCGTTTGCCATCGTCTCCCCACAAGCATGCGAGGATCACGCACGGAAGCGTAGGCACAACTGAGCGAACGGCGATCCAGCTCACGCCAGAGGCCGTCCGACTCGTGTTTGAGCTCGCAGCCATTCCCAAACGCCGCAAGTGCACGATCACCTAGGCCAATGACGCAGGATCTCCATCTGATGCAGAAACGGCTTCATAGACAATCACTCTGGTGTGCGAACCTTAGCTGCTGACTGGACAGCGATCTTTGCGAGAAGCTCAAGATGTGGCCTGTGGCTTGAAGCGTTCAATGACGTGCGGCTCCACGCCGTCGTCCCTTCACGCACAACTCAGTCAATCACAGGTGTGGAGCCTGACGAAGCCAGATATCTACTGTATGCGTACAACAACTATCCGAACGAATACCCTCAGCCAACGACGCGTATGCCGCGCTTCCAAGTCTCTCTGAGTGATGAGAGCGACCTGGTCGACGCGTTCTCGCCTGATGGGCTTCTACTGTGGCTCTTCACAGTTGGCCGAGCCGCTCTGTCGAAAGAATTCAAGGGTGTGGAAGCCACTCTGCTGGCTGCGTGGGCGACTATCCACGACGGCCGCGCATTGGATCGACAGGTCAACGGCTGCGTAGAGTTGGCCATTGAGCTGACTTTGCTGGTGGACGAAGAAGCGCGACTGGACGTATACAAAGCCCTTTGGATGCTCGCGGAGACTCAACACCAATGGGAACGAAGCACATTCGCGCTCCAGCTATTCAACGAGCTCACGGTCTCCGGCATCTACAGCTCGCATCTCTACATCGTGCGCTTTTTCAAGCAGAGCACAACCCCGCACTTCTAACCCGTTTCCCGATGAATCACTTCAATAATGGAGACAGCCGTGGCGTGTAGAGCCTTGAGATCCACGCGTGCTCGTTTGATGTCACGCTGGTCCACTCGCTGTGTACGACGATCGCGCGAAGCACCACCCTTCGAAGAATCCAACTCGAGATTAGTGATGACCAGGACATCGAGCGACACCCAGGAAGCCGAGTGGCGGCCGTGGTTGGTGTGCGCATTGTTCTCGAGCCACGTCGACCACGCCATCACTCAAGCTCAACTGGACGTCAGCTCGTTGACGATGAGCCACATCCAAGCAATCCCATCCCAAGCTGCTATTGGAGACTCCTGCCAGTCCAGGAAGCAGCGGAGATGGTGGCGTCGTTGCCGGCGAGTCTGCGATCTACATGGCGACGCTCGCTTCATCACCAGTCGTTCGTCTCGGTCGCCACGCAGAGTCGCTCGATGCAACAACTGATCGTGGCTTGCAACTCGACGGACCGATCGTGCCGTGCCAGATCGTCCGCGACAAGCCCGAGGAGAGTTTTATCGAGTTCTTTCTTCCGGGGACCGGAGGCTGTTGGGCCGACCGCAGCCAAGTCACGGATGTCAAACTGATGGTAAAGAGTACTGCGCATCTGGTTCGTGAACTGACAATCTCCAGCAAGCAACTTCGAGGCGACGCCGCGCAGCCAGTGGTCGAGCTGCTCCAAATGATTGGAGGTCCACTGGAGAAGCTCACACCGAAGCCTTATGGACGCCAGCGTGTGCGATACCATCTTTCACGCTTGTACGACCCTCATCGCCCTCGAGCAGAACTGCATGCGCCTGAGAACTGTCGACTTTCTTGTGAACACTGCTCGTGGGTGCGCGCTCAAGACACTGCGACCAGTACTCGACGCGGTTCATGGCCCACGACTGCTACAGGGGCACTGCGTTCTCTCTTCAGCTCAAGCGGCAAATTCGACGCTTCGGTGTCGCTGCGAGTGCGAACACCAATCCGACAGCGTCTGAAGAGAGCTTCGTACGCGCCAGCGTCTCGCTGCTTCCAGTTGTTTCGTGGGGTTTGCGTTGGTTGGGGAGTTGTGGTTGATAACCGACGCACGGCGACGAGATCGCGCTCAAGAACGCGAGTATCTGAGGAGCAGACAGCGGGCTTTCTTCCTCTGCGACTGGTGCGTCGTTGTGAGCCTGGAACCGCGGCTTGTTGTCGCTGGAGACCACTTCATCACAAGACAACAAGTCTCATCGCTGAAGAAGTCGGCTTGCATCCAGCATCGCCACGCAGCCGCGCATGATTTCGTTCGTTTTCGTCTCGTCTTGAGGGTCAAACTTGATTCGAAGGTGGCGCAGACACCGACTGAGCCGATGGCGCGGGTCGCTGAGAGCCGAGAACAGATTCTGCCAGCTCGGAGTCGTCTGATCGGCCCGCGTTGCGGCGTACAGGGAGAGAACACGGAGTTGGAATGTTGTCGGAGCATTCAGCAGCCAGTCAAAGCCCTCGATTCGCAGCCGATCGAGGTTGAGCTCGAGGAGGTGCGGACACGACGCGTGCAGAAGGAAGCCACGTCGTCGATAGACGAGTATTCAACGTGCAGTCGCTCCAGTGGCTCGGCGATGATCTGCAGGAGCTCGCCGATTGGCTTCGTGCGTTGAAGCCAAGGCGTTCTGTCGCAAAGAACGAGATTGCGCACTGGGTGGTGTTTCACGAGCGGCTCGACCGCTACAACGCGGCTTCGATAAACCCAGCAAACTCCCGTTCCTGGTAGATACACTTCGATGATGGACTCGCTGGGACGATCTCGCACGACTCGGCATGCCACACACAGACCGCGTCGTTGCACTCTACGCTGTCCATCTACCTTGGCCTGTAATCGATCGCCATGGCGGCCAAAATAGAAGACGGCGGGCGATTTAATCGGTGCGATTGAGATCTGCACATCGACGGCTTCGGATTCGTCTGCATCTCCGCCTGAAGCTGGTTGATCCTGCGAGTAGAGAAGAGCGAGCGGGTCCTCCTAGCGTAGCAGGTCGCGAATCGAAGCAACGTGTTGCATCGTGAACGACGTAAGATCGAGGTCGACTTTCTCGATCGCGTAGTCGATGTCCCGTGAGAACAAGGCGTGGATCAGCCACGGTCACCACTCGTCTTGGCTTCGGCCTTCCGGATCGGCTCGGTAGGTTTCCACAGTGAGGTTGACACTGCGTAGACTGGTACTTCGAGCGATGGCTGTGCAATGGGAGCGAACACCAGCTGTGTCGAAGGCCGTCGTCTGAATGGCGAGACTCCAGACGCCTCGACCCTCAGTACGTCTTGCCATGAGCTCATTCAGCACGAAGTGGCCATCCACGGTGGGACTCGCTGGGTCGCAACACATCGACTCGAGATAGAAGTGGGAGATGCAGATCCCCGTTGCTGCGATCCGCTGGAGCTCGTCGTGGATACGCTGCGCATTGTAGCTGGAAAGCGGCCCTGATCCCAACAGAGTCAAAGTGGAATGTCTTTGGCGTTCGCTCCCCGCCAGTCAGTCGCATTAGGGCATGCGAGTTGCTGCTGCTCACGAGAGCACGAAGGAGATCTTCTCGCTCGCCTGGACATTGTTTAACCAGTGACACCTCCAGCTCGAGCACCACTGTCACTCGGCCTTCGTGGTCTCGATCCAAGACACGTCCATCGTGGCTGGCAGGCCACGCGGACAGCAGCAGCGCTTGAACGCGTCCGACGGCATACGTTTGTTGTAGGCGGTGATCGCGTTCAGCCCCAGGCGTTTGCCTGGCTCGTAAAAGTTCTCGTTGTCGCGGATAGGGATGCAGAAACACGGCAAGAGTGACAAGCGCATGTCGCCTTCAAAGGCGACATCGGTGAACCTGCTCAGAGTCGTTAGCAACTGCCACGCAGTGCGAGGATCCACTCGGGCGAGCAGATCCATGAGCCCCAGCGCCTCAAAAAGCAGCGTTCACGTGCTTGCGGACCGGGTGTCATCCGTCCAATCGCTGTAAAGCCACGCACGCGGACTCTCGGCGAAGTAGGAAGTAGGTGGAGCGAGAAACCACGCATCAGTTGCACGCTCTCAAGCAGCTCCAGCCACGGTTCCAGCAGCTGCGTCCACGCACCCAGGGAGTCAAGAAGCGGCGACGCCATGGCACGTTGGTCTCGTACAGCCAAAGCCTTGCTTCTCACTGCTGAATGATGCAGACACCATTGGCCTGGTAGTTTATGACCAGGGTTCCAAGTGATGGGCTTTCGAGAGACCACGTCAACCTGATTGCCTCGCAGCCATATCGGTTTAGACAGGTGTACGCCTGGCTCAGGCGATCCGCGATGGATTGTTTGTCGGTTCGTCTTCCAGCGGAAACCCTGTGAGGTATCGAAGCCCATCGACTGGCGTGCAGCTGACCAGACATTGCCACACGTCCAACTCAGTATCAGAGCTCAGGCCCAGTGCACTGATGTTGCGTGAGCGTAGTCCTTCGCACAGTGGCGTCATGCCAGCGAGCAGCTCGAAGGCCTGGCTGGTCGTGTCCAGCCACGTTGGGATCTGCGTGATCCTGGTCTGCACGATGTCCAAGGCCGCGATCCGAAAGTCTCCCGGCGGAAGCTCACTGATCGGATTGCCGTTGAGGTTGAGCGCCATGAGCGCAGGGTTCTTGAACACTTCGACGGGGATGTCGGAGAAGTTGTTGCAGGCCACGGACAAGTAGAACGGCTGCAGCTTGGTCAGGACGTCCGGGAAGGCAGGCAGCTGGAGCCCTTCGAGATTCAGAAACATGAGTTGTCGCCACACTGGATCGATTTGAGGGGGGATTTGCGTCAAGTTGACGTACGTGAACTCGATGTCTCGAAGCTTGGATGGGAAGTCGCGATCGTAGAGCGCCGGTGGGAAGCTCGTGACGTTTGTGGCGACGACGAACACAAACGCCATGTTCGGATGATGTGTTTGCGTGAGCGCAGCGTCGGCGTCCCACTTCGCAAGCGTCGAGTTGTGGATCTTGAGCCCCACGAGCCATGACAAGTCTTGAATGCGTGGCGTGATCTCGACCGCGTGGCAGTGGCGGATGATCAAGTACGACAGCCACTGGCTGTCGATCGAGTCCAGCGTAGCTTCGAAGTCGAGCGCATTGCCGTTCATGTGGCCGTTGTAGCAGTTCATCTCCATGAGTGAGCACGCGGAGCGGACCACGAACCACGGTCTCACTTGCAGCAGACACTTCGTGTTTGTGCTGGTACTCGATGCATGGATGTGGAGAGCGAGCACGAAGAGCCCCCAAAGAGCGAGCAGGCGATGGCCCCAGTGCTCGGCTCGTGATCGCAAAGCTGGTACGGATGACAGATGCCTTGAGAGTATCTTCTCCGGTCCCGGCGTCACGGGACCCGGGACCACCATTGTCGGTCCAAATGGCGCGGGGGATTGCGAGTCACGATGGCTTTTGACTGTGATCAGTGACGATGAGATAGCACTGCTGGGCTGAAGAAGCTTAGCGATGGCTCGCAGTGTCCGCGTCATGCTAAACGTGATGAGCAGTCTGGAAAAGCCTTGCCACACGGACGTCGCGAATACCAGCGGCCATCCGTTCTTCAGTTGCATGAACCACACGTCGTTATACCAAAAGAGCTTGTCGTAGGAGCCTGTTTGCTGGTTGAAGTCTTGGGCGTATGGGATCAACAGCGCGATGGGGAAGGCGAGGTTCGAGACAAAGTCCAGCACGAAATTGACCATGAGACACAGCAAACGCGAAGTCGGCGTTGATGAGACCTTGCACCCGAACGTGATGAGGGGCGTCGCCCAGCAGTTGAGTACGAGCAGGAACACGATCGATTGGTTCATCCAGGCCTCGGTGACATGCGCGCTGAGCTCGTACGCCTGTTGGGTCTGGATTCCAGTCTGGATGATCTCACGGACAATGTAAACGACGCCGTAGTTGCTGTTGGTGACGTCGAAGGCGCTCCAAATACTGGTTGCAAAGCCTCTGAGCGAGTGGATCGTATTACCAACGTACGAGGAACGACTCGGCAGAAGCGCTTCGACTGCCGTGGAGATAGTACGCGAAACACGATGCACGGGTCCGTTTTTGTGTGGAGCAAAATGATGGGAAAACTGAAGCGAGCGGGTCTGGATGGAGCGGCGCATCATGTTTGTGAAGTGGTATAAGTGGATGGTCGCAATCAGTAGAGACGCGGTTGCCATGTACGGATAGAGGCCTGGTTGCACACTGACGCCCAGCAATTCCACGCTGAAAATTACGCTCTCGGCGCGTAGAAGCACGTAGACGTAGAGGAGACCAAGAGTGGCGAGGATCGTGCCGCACAGGAAGGAGAAGACGGCGACGCCGATCCATATCTGCGTGAATTGCCTGCGCGAGATGATGCAGCGCTGGGACATTGTCGTGGATTGAGATCGGACTGCTGTCGTTGTGACTCAAGCGAGTGGTGCGCTCAGAAGTCAAGCTAAAGATAGAGAAAACCGAGACCAAGACACGGTGCTCAACCAAGGAGGAATACAAACTTAACTGAGCCTGTCGAACAATAGCTGACGCCACTACAGTAAAGAATCGATGAGAAACCTCCACGCAAAGTCCTTCACTGCATCCATCGGACAATCGACTGAAGCTGTGTATCACATGCACTGGTGCTGGAGGGAGGAGATCGATCACGTCCATGATCGTCACCTCAGACCAAACGGCACACTCGACGCTTCGGCGTGGCCGCAAACTTGAACACGATACGAACGTCGTCCGACGAGAGCCCTGAGCGAGCCAGCGACGGCGTTGTGGCTTGTGGCTGCTGCATGTCTGGAGAGAGCGAGATCACACTCAAGAACGCGAGCTAGACGTCGCCAGAGGACTTGATTTACTGCAAGGAATTCATCGTCGTGCGCGAGGAAGAGCTCTCTGTTCTCCTAGATGATGACACGTTCGCTAGACACCAACTCGCAGCGTTGCAGGCGCGAATTCTGGTCCAGCATCGTCACACAGCCCCGTATAATCTCGTTCGTTTTCTCTGCTTGTGGATATCGATTCGCAAAGAGGCGGAAATCAATACGGAGATGGCCCAGAGTCTGGCACAGTGGATGGTTCGGGTCACTCAGAGCGGAGAAGAGGCTCGGCCAATCTGGGATCGTCGCCTCGGAGCTGGTGGCAGCGTAAAGGCTGCGCTCCACGAACGGCTCGATAGCCTGGACTTGGCTGCGAGCCACCCAGCCGACTACCACTCCTGGCAGGAAAACTTCGACAAAAGACTCGCCGGGACGATCGCGGACAATTTGGTAGGCCACGGATGGATCAAAGAGCTGGTCGACTTGCTTCGCCTCTTCGTTGTGGCGGCCGATAGCGATGCTAGCCGATGGGTCGAGTGTCGCCATGATGAGCTGCGAGTCACGCGGATCGGAACCGTCTCCATCTTGGTACTGGGGTAGACGAGCAAGCGGGATCTTGCGGCTGAGCATCTCGCGGATGGGCTCCACGATATCCATCGCCAGCGAATCGAAATTGAGACACACCGTTCGGATCATGTGGTCTGCGTATCGTGAGAACAGAGCGTGCACTATACACGGCCACCACACGTCTTGGAGGTTGTTTCCAAACCGCTCCGTGCTGAACTTGACCGAGCGGAGGCTGGAACTTCTGACGATCACAACGCACAGCGAGTGGAGAGCGGCTGTGTCAAACCCATAAGCGCTAATGTCGAGACTTTGCACACCTCGATCACCGACATTTCGCGCGCGGAGCTGGTCCAAAATGAACCGGGCACCCCCATCGGAACCCACTCGATCACGATCACAGAACATCGACACAAGATCGATGTGGGAGATCCAAACGCCTGTCGCCGCGATTTCGCTCAGCTGTCCATTGATGGGGCTCGTGCTCTCGATGGGGCTAGTGTTCTCTCTGGCATCACTGGCATCACTGGCATCACTGGCACCAATGGCACCAATGGCATCAATGACATCAATGGCATCAATGGTATCGCTGGCATCAATGGCATCGCTGGCGTCGCTGGTGTCGCTGGAGTCGCTGGCATGATCGCGATTGGGCGAAATCACAGGTAGTCGGATGCCGACTGACTCGATGGTGAATGCTCCTGGTCGATGGCTCTCTTCCTGCGAGGCGCTGCTTCCCATAGTGCGGAGAACGTCAAGGATCTCGGTCGAGCAGTGCTCGCGTGAAGACAGCACGAGCATGACCACGAGACAGATTCGTCCTTCGTCGTGTCGGTCGAAAACTCGGCCTTCGTGAAGAGCGGACCAATCAGACAGCAACCGCGCCTTCATGCGCTGGTATTCGACGGTCGCAGTGCGGTCCTCGTAACCACCCGGACTTTGAAGCCCCTCGCGTGTGCTCAGCTGGAGATGGGGCGTGTCGTCGTCAAAGACGATCCGGAAACCTGCTCGCGAACGTCGTCTTCGTGGTCTTGGTCCTTGTAGTCGCTGGTGTCACTGAGTAACTCCCACGCAGTGCGTGGCTCCACACGAGCGAGCAGCTCCATGAGCTCTATCGCCTCCCACACTAGAGTCCACGTGGCAGCGGTCAAGTTCGCTGATTCACGGTGAACCAGGCACGAGGCGTCTCGGTGACCGTCGAGTCATGTGTGAAGTAGGCCACGCGACATAGCTCGCCGCTCTCCAACGCACTGAGCCACGGCTCCATTGCTTTACTCCAAGCGGCGACGGAGCAAGGACGCTGCAATGCCAAGCTCATGGCTCTTGCTTCGTCTATGAAGTGCTTCGTTCTCGTGAAGATGTCGAATGATGAAGGAGAAAAGAGGGCGACTTGGGCCGGAGCTGTCAAAGTGGCCACGTGCTCGCTATCTCAGTACGTTGGGTCTTTGGTGAAGTACTCGCGGCTTCCACGGGGGTTGAACCGGATGGATGGTTCTTGACCACCAGCTTCCACCTTGTCAGCAGTCGATTCTTGCCCAGCATCGCGACGAATAGCTTGCAGGTGTCGTCTTCTTCCGCCTGAGCTCGCTCTGGCGCGAAGGAGAATCGAAGAACTCGAAGCGACAGCGTCAGTGGAAGACCATTGTCGCGAATAGCCCCGAAGAACAGAGTCAGACCACTCGTTGGTTGGAAGGTCGAGACCATCTAGACCACCGAAGTCTTCGAAGACTTGATCAACGCGGTGGCTCGATTTCAGTGGCGGCTGCCAGTGTGACTTCACAAAAATGAATGGAACCGCCACGTTGAATAGCTGTGTAGTCTGAAAGTTCGCGCGAACTTTATTAGACGCGGATGCTTCTGTATTTGCCGGAATCAGTCCCGTTGGTGAGCTTGAATCCATGCCGCTCGCCCCTTGCTAGTTCGCCATCAGACACACACGACGCTTTGGGTTGGCTGCGAAGGCGAATACCGTGCCAATCATCTCAGGGGTCAGTTTAGTGTGTGCTAGCGCTGGTGTGCTGACGGCCGTCGTCTTCTGTTGCTTCCGTGGCAACGATGGCGCTTTACTGGGAGACGTCACACTCAAGAACGCGAGCCTCTGTGGGAGTGCCAGTGGGCTCTCGGTCTCGCTCAGCGGCTCGTCCTCGTGCTTCATGAAGCTGCTCGAGTATGTCGTCCTCGCCTCCTTGCTGCACGAGAACAACTCACAGCGCTGCAGAAGCCTGTTCTTGTCCAGCATCGCCACGAAATAGCGGCAGATCACGTCTTCTTCGGCTATGTCTTGTTCATTTCCTTGTACTTGACGACGCAAATCGATACAAAGATGACGAAGCGACTGTGTGAGAGGGTGGGAGTTGTCGCTGAGAGACGTAAATAGCCGCGTCCAGCTAGCCGCGCCACGTGAGGCGCTCTCGCCGAGGCAGACTTCGAACGACATCAGCTTGCACGTGGCCGGAGCTTCGGCGAGCCAGTCGAAGCTTTCCGGTCGCATCCAGCGGAGCTTCAGATGCTTAAGATTCGGACACGACGATATGATGGAGCTACAGAAGCTGTTGTCCATCAGACCTTCGCCGTTGTGGAGTTCCTCACGCTCCAAAGGACCTCCGACGAGTCGTAGGACCTCGACGATGGGCTGGGCTGCTTCAACGCCGACCCGCCCTCCGATGACCTTCAGCTGACGCACTGGGTGGGTGTTGCGCTTGACAATGGGCTTCACTTCCACGACGTCGCTGCGCCTCAACCAACACACACCGGTGCCAGGCAGGAGGACCTCAATAAAATCCTCACTGGCGCGGTCGCGCACTAGTTGGCAGGAGCCTACTGCGCTGTTGATCTGGATGCTGGCTCTGTCTGGGGCTGGCGCTGACTGGCTGTGGTGGCCAGGATACGCCGTCGCAGACTCGTGCAGTGTCGCGGTGCAGAGTGGCCACTCCTCGGTCGGACGTGTAGCTTGACACAGTAGAGCAAGCGGATTCTCGTGGAGCAACAGCTCGCGGATGGAGCGCACGTGGTCCATCGTCAAAGACCTCACATTCAGCTTCACGGAGTGGATGTTGTGGCTCGTGTGGCTTGAGAACAGTGCAAACGCGAGCCACTGCCACCACCCATGGGCCTGCGTGTCGTCGTCAAAGCCGTGCGCGATCTCAAAGTCGACGTTGTATAGGCTAGTACTGCGCGCAATTGCCGTAATCAAGGCTTGGATAGCAGCGTCATCGAACAGACACGCAGAGATCTCGAGATCGCGGACACCACACTTGCCACGCGGTGATAGGAACTGGTTCAGCATGAGCGTGCCCAAGTCGACAGCGTTGAGCTGAACGTGGAGAAGCGCCACGACGTACAAGTGCGTGATTGGCACGCCGTCGTTCGCGATCTCGTTGAACTGCTGGAGCATGTGATTGGTGACGGGCGTTTGATCTGCTCGAGTGAGTCGCATGTGAAGCGAGTGGAGCACGAACGGGTTCTGGTCGTTCGGACTGGAACGCTCCGCTGCTGATGGCGACACGTAAACGTTGCGAGCGTGGGCACTCGCGAGCGTCCGCACAGCCTCCATCATCCCACGATCTCGACCTTCGTCCACGATCGTCGTGAATTCGATCGCCAGCTCCACGCGGCCGTCCACGGCTCTATCAAACGCGCCGCCGCCGTCGCTGGCAGCCCACTGGGCTAGCAGAGACGCCATCACACTCTCGAACGTCTCCGAAGGCGCACGCCCGTCGTGCGTGAGCAGATGCACGAGTCCTTGTCGTGTGACAGGGGAGAGCTCATCCAGATCCTCGTCGACACAGATTTTGAAGCGCGGCGGCTGGTGCTTCGCCAGCGGATCTCACACGCCAGTAGCCTCAAGGAGTAGCTCCTGCGCCACCAAGGGCTCCACACGTGCGAGGAGATCGATGAGCTCCATTGCTTCACGCACGAGCGTCCACTTCCGCACAGCGTGGCGTCGCGGCTCTGACGCGAGCTTCTGTGCCATGGGCAATGAACTCGCTGCTTCACTCAGGGGCTCTTGACGGTGTGCAGTGAACTGCGCCCTGTACTTGACGTCGGCTTCACGACTGCACCACATCAAGCCGCAGTTCTGAAGAAGCTTGTTTTTGTCCAGCATGGCCACGAAGTCGCTGCAAATTGCGTCTTCTTCAGCCGCACGCTCTTCGCCTGTTTCCACGTAGCTTCTCCAATCGATTTGAGTGTACGAAGCGAACGCACTAGCGGATGCGATCTCTCTCTGAGAGCAGCAAACAGACGCGACCAGCTAGTTGGGCATTCCGCGACCACGTACCCGAGACGTAGCACCAGGATCGTCAGCTTGCACGTGACCGGGGCCTTGACAAGCCAGTCAAGATTTTCGAGTCGCAACCCACTCAGAGTGAGCTGGGCAAGATTGGGACACGACACGAATATCGAGGCGCAGAAATTGCTGTCCGTGAGACCGTCGAAGTTGGCTATAGCAAGGCTGTCCAGAGGATCCCCAATGAGTCCTAGAAGCTCAAATATGGGCTGACCTGCTTGGCCATCGAGCCGTCCTGTGTAGAGATCGAGCTCACGAACAGTATGAGAATCGCGCTTCATGATGGGCTTCACTTCCACGACGTCGCTGCGACTCAGCCAGCAAACACCCCTCCCAGGTAGGATGACTTCGATAAACTCCTCGCCTTCACGGTCTCGCACGACCTGGCATCCATCCACCGAACCGTTCAGCTGGATGCTTGGTCTCTCGAGCTGTGGTATCGACGCTGTGGTGTTGTAGTGACCGGGATACACGTTCGCTGACTCGCGGAGTGTCGCGGTGCATAGTGGCCACTGACCCACGGAAATGGATTGTTTGTCCAAATATCCGGATATTATCTGGTGTTTGGAAAACGAGTTTTCCAGAACGTGGGGTGCTCCCAGGTCCACCCGTCTCCGCCAGGCTCCATCAGCCCAGCATCGCCAAGTCATTCGCGCTTTTACA
>JAADVL010000187.1:0-45485 GCA_023334995.1 Pythium sukuiense
AGAAAGCGTAGGTGACAGTACGGCCGTAGGTGACAGTGACAAGAAGTCTACACCAGTGACAGCATGTATATAGGTGACACATTGGTGGTACACTTTGGATGCTTCTTCGTAGACTTTAATGGGGTTCAGACTGGGCCGTGTGATGTCAACAAGACGGAAAGGTGACCCTTGCAGCCGACGGAACGTCTACAGCGTAGACGTTCTGGTCCCTATGGAGGTGACAGTCGGTCTACAACACAGTGGAGGTGACGGAAGGTCTACACTTGCGGAAGTGACAGAAGGCCAACACACGATAGACGTTTCGTCACCTGGAGAGGTGCCGAAAGGTTTACACGTAGACGTTCTGTCACCTGCCAATTGTCAAACGGACGGTTTCCAAATGAGGAATAAAGCGTGACCGAACGGTAAATAGTTTTAAAAAACGATGGTAATATGTAAATTCCCCTACAAAAAACGCCGTCAGAGAATTTGAACGGACCGCGTAACCCTAATAGAGTGTTTGTGTACCTTTCCAAGTCGGATATATAGCCCAAAGAGCTCCAATATGTTATATCAGGTGACGTCTACCTTGCAGTTAAACCCCGCAAGTACTGTACACTCCGGCTCACGGCCGCGGAGAGAGTCGAATACAGTATGCCGTTTGGATGCACTTGCAGGCCCATTCAAGGCCGTCTCTGCTACATAGGCGCATCCATCCCGCACGCATTGTTTGTACAAGGCTTCGTCGACCAGCACAGAAGTCGGCTCGGAGTCTTTCAGGCTAACTGGAGGGTCAGGAGAACAACCTTCAGGCAGGACCCCGCTATAGCATACCGAAATACTGGCCTCGAGCGCGAAAGTTTTCAAGTTGTGGAGACTCGCCACGCGAAGGAGACTCACCACGGCGATGTTGTCGAGAACGGTGAGCTTTGGGTTTTCCCACTTAGCCATTGCTCTGAGGTGCGGCTCTCAATCGACAAACACGATGCGCAAGCAGCCAGCGGGATGCACCAAGGTTCCATCGGTAGCCAGGCGGTTTGCAGTCGATGTGGAGTCCGCAGACGTTGAAGTCGTCATCGCCGCCATGATCGAGAACGTGAAGATGGCTAATGAATATGAAGGCAAGTACACGCTCCCTCACTGACTCCCCACGCCCATGGCCTACACGGAAGCGACTGGAGAGTACGCCATCAGCCGGAAACGCTGTCAGTTTAGCCAAGAGGATGATCACGTGGTACCACTTGACCATTGTCAACAGGTTGGATACGCATTTGATGAGCAGCGCTGCCATCGGTGTGAGCTGCAAGTGTATCCTCCACGAGTCGTACCGAACGAGCAGCAGCAACCTGTGTCTGTCAACCATCTTCACGTTCGACACAGCGCACCTTTGCCACATCTATTCGGGACTCCTTCTTCGCTTGAGCACGCCTCGCATACGTACATGTGCTCGCTTCGTTACTACGCCCTACAGTACCACCTACACGTTCCCCCTTCCGGCTTCTCTATCGTCCACGAATGCGTCGTCTCTTTCCATCTCCCTCTCCGTGCCGCTCTCTCGTCAGCGCCTTCGTCTGTCTGTCGTGAGTCCGTCGCTCTACAGGATCCGGCACGAGCTCTTCTTGGCCTTGGGCACCTTCTTCTTGCGGACCTCGCGCACGAACGTCTCAAACACAGCGTTCACGTTGGCACCCGTGAGCGCACTCGTCTCGATGTACGTGGCGTTGTACGAGTGTGCTATCCTCCTGCCTTCCTCGGTCGAGACCTGGCAGCGGCTCGGGTCCTTCTCCACGATATCCTTCTTGTTCGCGACCAGCACGATGGGCGGCAACGGGCGGCGGCTCTCGTTGATCTGCAGGTGCAAGTCGAAGAATGGCTGCAGCTCGTGGAGCGAGATACGCGAGTCCATCGAGTACACGAACACGTAGCCGTCCTTGTCCATCATCCACTGGCCACGCAGCGACTCAAAGTCGTCCTGGCCGGCCGTGTCCAGGATCTCGAGCATCGACAGGTTCTCGTCCACGTTGAGCGCCTTACGGTACGCGTCCTCGATGGTCGGGTCCCAGTCCTTGACAAAGTAGTCGCGCACGAAGCGCAGCGTGAGCGCGCTCTTGCCCACGCCACCGCTGCCCAGCACGGACAAGTGGAACGTCTCCTGGCCATTCGCGTTGCCCACCGACTTGTAGAAGGGCTCGCCCTGGGACACGTACAGCGTGTCGTTGTTCTGGAGCTCGTCAATGTCCTGGATCTCGGCGCCGCTAGCCAGGAACACGCGCTTGGCCTTGACGCCGAGCTTCTTGCTGGCCGTCTTCTTCAACTTGGCGAGGTTCTCACGCGGCTTGAGGTTCATCACCTGATACACAGAGAGGTTCAGTTAATGCGCACGGACAAGCGCTACCCACACACACCGCAAATACACGCACCTTGCCCTCGGAACCGGCCTCATTCTTGTAGATAAAGAGACGCTTCTCGCTCATATTCGACTGCTTTGATGGATGTGAATATGGAACCGAGGGTGAAAGGGTAGACGCCGGTCGTTGGTGTTTTCACCAACAAGTCGGGAGTCGTTGGCGCTTTTGCGAGAGTTGTTGGCGTTGGAGACGTCTATCGATCGAGAACGTGCTGGTTAGTCTCGTTGGCGTCGGCCGCGGGCGGTCAAATTGATGCGCAGAGTTGTTGTTGGCGACAGCACTGAACATGAACCTCGCCCTCCGGAGAACCCTACCCCTCTTCTCTCCCCTTTTGATTGAGCCCCACAAATTGATCACACAAGTCGGCGGGATGGGCGGCTCAGAAGTGAATCAGATGATCCATCTGTTGCTGATACCGGTACGAAGAGATGTACCCATGTTACCTGGTTACGCTCCTCTAAATGCGTGGATACAGTAGTTGGTGTGAGTGGCTTCACTCTGGTGGTGGTGTGAACCCATTCGTTTCAACTTGACTTCCGCTGGCATGCGTGGAGAATTCGTCGCCTTCGCTTCGCAAGTGCAACTAGTTGTATGGGAGCAAGACTACTGGCCTACTAGAGCGTATCTAGCTATCTGCCTTGGGCTCGTCCTTCTCGTGTGCGTCGGCAGCTCGAAGAGACCACCGGGATTCTCCTCAAGTCGCCATGCTCTAGGAATCCGGACATGGAGATCTAGGTCTCCGTTCCGGATGGTGTGGACGTAGGTTGTGCGGTGTGGACAATCTGGCTGCGTCGTCACCGCCTCCCTCACGACTCACGCCCTCTCTATTGTGGGCTAATGCCCACGTCTCCATCCAGCTCTCTCTGGACAGCATGCTGCACTGTAACGGAGGCACGCATGCAGGTCTGAATGGAGACTGCCATCTGCCCAGTTAACTACCGACGGATTAGGGATACCGACGTCCATGTGATCTCTGTTGGGTCGACTTCAACTCGACTGGTGTCGATGGCTTGAGCCACAAGCACCATCATTCTCCAACCCAGCTACCACCATTCCCATGCTATGTGATTTGAATGTTGTTCGAAAGTCGCACGTGGAGTGGATTGTTGCTCGAACGTGGTCTAAACCTGGAAAGAACGGCGCCAATTCCCGTCGGTGACTGTCCGGTACATATCCGCCCACTCACTTCATCCGACGTTGCGGATCTGAAGGCGACGTTTCTACACTCGCCACCAACCCGACCGCCTGCTCACAGTCAACAGCCAGCTGGAGCTTAGCGTCCATAGCGACGGCCTGCGACACAGAAGAGAGATAGACCCCTTCCTCTCAATCGACGTCGGCGTCAACACCAACAATCGCCAACGAATATCGTCCAACGCCAACAATCCGATCACCAACGCCAACAGATTTCTCTCCATTTTCGACATGGCGGCCGAGCCACCAGCAGAGACGATGGATCGGCAGCCACATGAGGCGCCTCTGCATGCGCAGGAGGCCGATATGCAGCCTTCCAAGTCGCCCAGTGTCCTCCCACATATCCCCGCCGTCGCTGGCCGCGTCCGCGAGCGACGACTGTCGTCGGCGGCCTCGGAAGTTGGCGCGCCGTGCGTGTGGACGACGCCCGACTGGGCTACGCACCCTGTGATCGAGAACTTCTACGGCCACGCACGCCGCACGCGCGTGAACTCGTTCTACGAGGTCATGCAGTCGCCCACGAACACACTGGCCACGCGCACGCTGGCGGAGAGCTGCAACAGCTACGGCAGTCAAGAAGAGGAGGAGGAGGAGGAGGGCGATGAGGAGGAGGGGGAGAGGAGGGGAGGAGGGGGAGCGGAGCGGAGAGGACGGCGGACGGCGAAGCGGACGATTCTCACGCAGCCCACGCGCAAACTGGGCTCCTTCTCGTACTCGTACACGACTGAGACGAGCGACGAGGTGGTCTCAGCCAGTCCGTCGTTCAGCACGAGCACGGCGGACAGCGCGTATGACGCACGACGCGTGCACGTGGGGGACACGAAGATGGCGGCAATGGGCGGACGGCCCGTGCGGAACGACTCGACGGGGAGCAGCCGAGGAGGAGGAGGAGGAGGGTACGGCAAGAGAGGAGGAGGGTACGCACACTGGAACCGGCGGCGGCTGCAGTCGGACGCCACGACGGAGATGGTGCCGACGCCACACCCGAATGGCCGCATGAAGAAGCCGGCGCAGGACGCCGTGCAGAGCATGACGCGCCAGCATCAGCAGGACATGCTCTTCGGGAGCATCGAGAACCCGCAGGGCGGCCATCTCCCCGTCCACATGCGTCCGGAGATGAGTCCGTCGGCGTCGCCGTCCGCTGAGTCGCCCACAGCGACGGCTATGGAGAGCCCTCTGCATCCACGCGCGTCGCTGACGTCGGGACGACTCAAGACCAAGTTGCAGGAGTGTCTGCTGCAGATCGACGACCGCATTGGAGTGGAAGCCGCGATGGCGAGAGACGCGTACGCGTGCATCGCGCGGTCGACGAAGGAGTCGGCTGTGGGCAAGCGCGAGTCGCTGATGTGGTCGCTGCTGTGTGGAGCGCGGACGTCGAGCGGTCGACAGGGCGGCTCAGCGTCGTTTGACGGCATCGAGTTCCTCCACGACCGTCTCTCGGTCGCGCTGCATCACAGGGCTCTGAACCAACTGCATCGCCACCGCCGCCACGTGAACGGCATCCTCCAGATCGTGACGTCGCACAATCCAGATCTGAATTTGACCGAGAAACAACTCGACTCGTTTGAATCGGCAGACGCGACGCTCGCGAACGACATCAAGTACGCGATCCTCCAGCGCCAGGTCGAAGCGCTGTCGACCACGAGCAAGAAGCGACTGGACGCGTTGCGCCACGCCAAGATCAAGAACGGACGTGACTGCTTCGAGTCGGGACGTGTCAAGAGCGCCATGCTGGCGAAGCTTCTGGAGGCAGTGAGCTGGTACCGACTCGTGCAGACGAATTCCAGAGAGGAATCGGCTTCGACGTCGGTCGGGTTGTCGGTGGAAGCCTCCGCGGCTGAAGCTGCCGCTGTCTCAAGTGCGGATCCAGTTGATGGAGAGGGTGCGTCGCAGCAACACGAGGCATCACTATCGTCAGGCTCGTCGGGTTCGTCGTCATCGATTAGCGCGTCACGATCACTTCAGGAACTGCAAGTCGAGCGGATCTTGAGCGTTCTCGCGGGCGAGGAGTTCTATTCGGACTACAATGAGCTCATGTGCCAGCCCGACTGGTGGGAGATCGCTCAAGCTCATTTTGAAAACATCATCTTCTCCAAGGCCGAGTCGCGTGCTTGCCAGTGGGTGAGTCGCGTGTCAAAGGAATTGGCAGCCGTGTGTTATGAGTCGCTGGAAGAAGAGAACAGCTACCGTCTTGGCGATAAGCATTCCAAGACGGACTCCCGGTCTCAACAGGCATCGATGGCTGCTGCAGCAGCACAGCCGCAGGCAGAGTGGACGAGAGACCCGCAGCCTGAGCAGATTCTCGAGTTTATCGACAGGTTGACGCGTCGCATCCGCAAGGAATTCGATGTGCCCAGTGACGTCACCAAGAGTCTGAACGCGTTCGTACAGCGCATGGTGTTTCCGCGACTTGCGCTCCTGTGCTTCAACCAGAAGACCATGATCGACTGCCAACGCAAGGACAAGATGTGGCGGAAGCGATGCGTCGATCTCAGTGGAATCCCGTTGGAGAATCTGGGTGTGGTCTCTGATCTTGCTGGAAGCATCCGGTCGAAGCTGCCAAGCCGTCGCGTTTCCGGTGGACGCAAGTCGTTTCTGATCCGTGCGATCGACGCGTTTAACTGCATGACTAGTGTCGTACCGTGTGATCTGCTCGACGAACTGATGTACGGCGTCGTGATTTTGCACCACGAGGCCGCGCTCGTGCTGGGGACGACGCAGTTCTCGGTCGAGACGTTCTTTCCGCTGCTGACGTACGTGCTGCTGCACTGCCAACTGCCGACAATCCACGCGCAGCTGCATCTGCTGGAGAACTACGCCATCAACAACTCAAATTTGAACGGTGAGGAGTCGTATTACGTTTATTGCGTCCATGCAGCCGTCGAGTACGTGTGCAACTCGGCTGGCCTGTCGACGTCTCCGCCTGTGGCCAAGTCCAAGGACGAGCCTGCAGAAATGAGCCACGACGCGACCGTCTTTCCTGCGGATCAATTGCCCGAGCAGAAGCGGGAAGCCGTCGTGGCGGTGGCGTCTGTGTGATGGTCGAAGTCACACTGATGCAATTAATGAGTGCGAGTCGCGAGACGCTATTATTTAATAAAGAGTCGTGCTCTTTGTCTGCTGCTTCTTCTCCAGTGTCTCATCACAGTGGTGTTGCTTTAGTGCGGCTTTGGGACGTGGCCGTCAACGTAGAAATTGCGCGTCGCCTTGGGCAGCGTCACCGTCGTGCCCTCGAAGCCTTCGTCCACGAACACCTGACAGCCCAAGCGAGAGCTGTTCATAGCATAGCCAAACGAGCGTGAGTTTCCTAGCCATCATCGATCCCCAACTATAAAGACGGACCTGTGTGTCAGCCCGAAGGCCATGTCCAGCATGTCCTCCTCGTCCTCGCACGCTTCCTCCAGCGAGTCGAACACCTTGTCCTCGAGGATCACGTGGCACGTGGAGCAGGCCATGGACGACTCGCACGCGCCCTCCAGCTCAATGTCGTTGGCGTGCGCGACCTGCAGGATCGACATGCCCGTCTTGGCCTCGACCTCCTGGATGGATCCGTCGGCCTTGGCGAACTTGATGTGCACCCTAGACACATTCTCTACAGTCAGATACCCCGACAAGCCCGACAACTACACTACCAGCACGTACGTAGGGTTGTTGGCGAACTCGGACATGTCGCCGTGGGCCACTGCGCATCCACAGAATCCACGAGATCATTGCGCATTCGTCAGACGGAGTTATCGGAGACCTTCGTGAAGGAGCAGCTACGTACCAAAGGAGGAGGCGTGGAAACCCACAGTCTGGCCCAGCAGTGCTGTACGCGTGGAGCGGGTGAAGGCGGTCGCCTGTGCAGGCGCCAGTGCGCGCTTGGCGGCCACACGTAGCGCCGTCTTGGTCGAAGCGAGCATCGTCAGCATCCTGGTGTCAAATGGCGGATTGGCTCTGTTTGTCTGGCCACCAGAACAGCCACGAACCCTCTCGAAACTGATTGACAAACTACATCGTATACGTTCACACGTCGCAGTTTATACGTTGACCCTATCTGCACCCCATCCAGGCCTCGACCTCCGGATCGCACGCCGGACCAACGCCTTCAGCAATCTCCAGTCGACGCATCGCTTCGTATTCTCCAAACACGTCGCAGTGGATCACCTGCATACGACCGTTGTAGCACATGCCACTGCGGCCTCCCATCTCACACTGCTTGAACCGCACGCCCTCACAAAGCGTGTCCGTGGAGTACACGGTTGGCTCCGAGTCGGCGACGTCACTGGTTAGATTGGAGCTGCACACGAATCCGTTGATGTGTTCGAGCAGCGCTCGGTCTTCTTCTGGGAGTCGTGAGTCTGTACACGTGACGGGGTCTTCGTTGGGTCGTGGCATGCACTGGTAGGATGTGAGGTCGCACGTGCCAGTGATGAAGCCATTGCAGCACATGGCATTGCGTCGGAAGAGCGAGAACGTAGTGAGCGATTTGAGCGGCTGCAGCGACGGAAGGCCCCGAGCGTGGGTCGCATCAGCGATGATGAGCGTCTTGAGTTTGTGGAGATCGCTGAAGTCGGGAATCTCTTCGAGCTCACGAGGAATAGAAAGGACGAGAGTCGATAGATCGCCCAGACCCTGGAGTGACGGGAAGACGCGTAGCCTGGCAGCACCCCCGAAGCGAATGAAGCGGACCTTGGGCGTTTGCTCGAACATGTCCAGAGGAAGTGACCGCAGTGGGAAGTTGAGGAAGTCGCTCTCGACGTGACTGTCACATGAAAGCCTGAGCCAGCGTCCGCCTGCATACACCAATGCAAAGCACGTACAGGTAGTGGAGGTTGTGGAAGGCGCCAACCCAATCAGGCAACGATTGCGTCTTGGTGTAGAGAAGAATACTACAAGAATGCCACCAATTAGTCCCAACCAAAATCACCAGTACAACACAGAAGGGTGTTCGTGGCACGCACATTTGCTCGAGTTCAGTACAGTTTCGGAGCTCGATGGGAAGTTCCAGAACCGCGCGGTTGATGATCTGCACTGTCTTCAGATGGCCGCTCCGAGCTGCCAATGCGAGTGGAGCTGATGCATTCGGTGCGTTGATCCATGCGTCGAATGTTCGAGGGATTTGGTCGCGATCGATGAACACAATGCACGGACAGTGATCGCTTTCGTGGCTAGCCAGCCATCGATAGGACACGACGCGGCATTGCGGAATCAAACTGCAGCTCTGTAAACTGGACGAGATCGCGACACTGACGTAAGTTGGAATGGCGGCCATGCTGGTGAGGAAGACGGTGATACCGAAGAGGAGGTGGCGTCGCTTGCCATGAACACGCACGACACGCTTCACCACCATACGCCAAGTAGCCTTTGAAGTGAACTCTTTGATCGGACGGGATGGACTCCGCGACATAGTTGTAGTCTGCCCAGTTTGGTCACTTCGGAGGACAGCTTGACGACGGAACACCAGGAACAGGATGATTTTCTTCCACTTGTACACGACAAGGGTGTTCAGACAGCACTTGCCAGCGACGTACCACGCCTTCGTCAACTGCAAATGATGGAAGGCGTACCGAAATACGTCCACCTCGACCGGATCGGCGAACAAACGAGCGATACGGTCAAAACTTCCGGGTGAGAGTGTGCGATCTCGAGCGGAGAAGACGCCTCGGTCGAGGACAAAGTGGGAGTAGGCGTATGTGATCACGACGATCGGGGCGAACACAGCAAAGAAGAGATCGAAGAGATAGAAGAGTCGAGTGATGGTAAGCTCCGAGTCTGGCTTCCCGTGCTGAAATCGATAGAGCGAGACGAGCCAGTTGGCCATGACCATCGCCACGTAAAAGTAGACGAGAGGGAGTGGGAAGCCCTCTGTGAGGTAGGTGCCGAGAGCTGCAGTCTGGAAGATAAGCTTCGGCAGGTCGAAGAGTGCGTTCTACAAAGCAAAGCCACAAGTCAGTTCCGTGACGTGTGAGGAAACCTTCCAGCTCGACATCGGTGTACGTAGTAAGCGTGATAGATGCCGTCGAAGCGCGTGAACTCGAGCATGAAACTGTTCTCATGCGGTGACTGCCTTTGAGAGCGGGAACGAACACGCCGTGAAACGTGAGTCGGTGGCTTTGTGCGACAATACAAGATCATGCGCGGAAGCTGATGGATGAGCGACTCGGAACGTATGAGGACTGGCTCACGATTGGTCCTTGTGCTATCAGGACTCGAGTTCGGTTTTGTAGGCGCGTGGTGGAGCAGCCGCATGCGAGCGAACACCATGACATACGCCAGCGCGACGTAGCAGCAGCCGAAGAACGCCAGCATGAGTGTTGACAACACCACAAGTGCGGGAGACGGCTCGGTTAGTAGCCAGAAGTCGCCGTGGTCCAAGTTGTGCGTCCTCATGAGATGGTTCGCGATCTGCGTGGGAAAGACTTGCACGAATGCCATGGAGAAAAGCGTGAGTGCAGAGAACGCAAACGCGACTACCATCGGCACTCCTAGGAACCCGAAGGTTGCGTGAAACTCGGTAGATGCCTGCAACGAAGCTGCTGACACGCGTGATGTCGCAGCTTGAATAGCCCCAACCGACGATCGGCGACGCGGAACTGTCTGAGGTAGACGAGCATTTCGTGGGCCCTCCCCGTCTTCGTCGTCCAAAGCTGCACGAAATGGTGGTGGTATGCTCGCTTGGCGACTGATCTCGTGGCTCTCTTCACGAAAGTCCATCATTCGGTTTGACCCACGATTTTCGGGCGTGGCAAGTATCCCCACGACAGGCACTGTGGTCTCGCTTTCAGTGGGATTCAGGTGCACGGCATCGACACTCACCATTTGTGTGTCGGTTGGCTCTGATTGGGGGAGTTGGAGGCTCATGTTCACAGTGGCAACGGCACAAACGGTGATCTCTTGCTCTCGCGAGCCGACGATGTGTGTGGTACGTGCCAGGATCTGCAGTGACGACGTATTCCGAATGAAGCATGCCAATTTGAGAAGAAAGTGGAGAGCAGTCCCGACAAGACTCGAGTATCCGGATACTTCGATGTATCTAGTGATCGGAACGCTAAATCTGTCTGTGTGTGGAGAGCGGGGGCACCAAACCGATCAATACCCATTGCCCGACACATCCGGATGTGAATAGCACAACAATACTACTTAGAAGGACTCAGGAGTACCGGTATCGCTTTATTGGAGCTTTTGACGCCACATCTCAACAACACAAATTCACACACAGTCCATCCACGCCTTGACACTGGGATCGTGTCAGCTCTTGTATGAAAGTCGACCTCCTCGTCTTTGCGTCCGGTTACTTGGGGTCTGAAGACTACACGGGCGAGATACGGCGAGAGCAGAGATGATCTGGAGAGCAGCCGAAACTCGCCCTGGTTGAGACCACTCGTCTGCATGAGGGCGTTCGCGACTTGTGTCGGAAATATCTGAACAAATGCCATGCCGAACAGCGTCACTGCCGACAACAGGAATGCGACCACCATTGGCACTCCAAGCGCGCCAAGTGTGAGGTAGAACTCGCTTGAGGTCGGTGACAGCGACTCGGCCGCACGCGAGACTGTCTTTTGCATCACTACAACCGATGAGTGGCGTCGTGGGGCCGATGTATTCAACGTCGGCATAAGAGGACTCTTATGCGCCATGGGGATTGCCCCTGGCATGCTTGCCCGTCGTTCAACTGGTCTCATGAGTGTGGACGCTCGTTTTGGATCACATAGTCCCTCGCACTCCGGCGATTGGAGGCGAATGTCCGCGACCTCCACAACGTCAACGTCTCGCTTAGCGTCTGCGTCCATGAGCTTCACTTGTCTCCTGTTGCTCTTCCTGTAATGAAGGAAGCAAGCAACGCGACTGCTGTGAGTTCATCCCGAAGAGAACCGAGACGTTTCGATCTAATCTGTCTGATCGCACATAGCCCGGCCATATCTAAGTGCCCAAAATAATCCAGCCAATCAGCAAGCAGACGTTTCCAACCCATGATAAGAACCACTCCTAGCCGTTAAGAACCTCATCGAGGTGCGCGGGATTTCCACACCATCACCACCAGGTAAAGAGGAAGGTCGCCGTCTGCGTGGATCTCTACGCGCTATCTCCATCCCCCGCACGCATCATGAGTGGACTGGGACAGCGCCAGCGAGAGACGTACTCATCTGCGGCACCTGCAGGCTACGTGCCGGGCCTGGGCCGTGGCGCCATCGGCTTCACGACACGGTCGGATATCGGTCCGGCGCGTCCAGCGCTCGCTGCTGAAGGCGTCGTAGGCGCCACAGCATTCATCCCAGGCGCTGGACGAGGCCGCGGCGCGCCCATGGGCGACCCTGGGCCGGCGGGCGCGACGGCAATGGCCATGGCGGGCCGAGGCCGAGGCTCTGGCACCGCCGGGTTCGGCGGCTTTGGCCGCGAGAAGGACGACAACGAGGACTTTGGCGACTACAGCGAGACGAACTACGACCAGTTCTCGGGCTACTCGTCGCGCGGGTTGTTCCAGGACGCGCCGTACGACAAGGACGACCAGGACGCCGACGCTGTGTGGGACGCGATCGACGCCAAGATGGACACGAGGCGCAAGCGGCGTCGCGAGGAGAAGATGCTGGAGGAGCTCAAGAAGCAGCGCGCCGAGCGGCCCAAGATCAGCGACCAGTTCGCAGACCTCAAGACGGATCTGCGCAACATGAGCGACGCCGAGTGGGAGCTGATCCCGGACATTGGCGACTACTCGCTCAAGCACAAGACCAACACGGCGCTGCAGAAGAGGAACGAGCTGTTTGCACCCGTGCCCGACCACTTGATCGCGTCCACGGCGGCGAGCAGCACGACGACGATGAACGGCACGGTCACGCCGAGCGGCGCGGGCGCCGAGACGCCGGGCATCATGACGGGGCTCGCTGAGCAGCGAGGCGCCGTGCTGTCGCTCAAGCTGGACAAGATGTCGGACTCGGTGAGCGGACAGACGGTCGTGGATCCCAAGGGCTACCTGACCGACCTCAACAGTCTGAAGGTTACGAGTGACGCGGAGATCGGAGACATCAAGAAGGCGCGACTGCTGCTGCGCTCGGTGACGATGACGAACCCCAAGCACGGCCCTGGGTGGATCGCGGCGGCGCGACTCGAGGAAGTCGCAGGTAAGATTGTACAGGCGAGAAAGATCATCGCACAGGGCTGCGTGTGCTGTCCGACGCAGGAAGATGTGTGGCTTGAAGCCGCGCGGCTGCAGAATCCAGAAAACGCCAAGACGATCCTTGCCAAGGCCGTGCGTCACGTGCCAAAGTCGGAGAAGGTCTGGCTCCACGCAGCACAACTCGAGACCGACGATGAGCTGAAGAAACTCGTGATGCGCCGAGCGCTCGAGTTCATTCCCAACTCGGTCAAGATCTGGAAGGCGCTGATCGAGCTGGAAGATGTGGACGGCGCTCGTATTCTACTGGGACGCGCGGTCGAGTGTGTCCCGCATGCCGTTGACTTGTGGCTCGCACTCGCTCGACTGGAGACGTACGAGAACGCGAAGAAGACACTGAACAAGGCACGTGCAGCGATCCCGACTGACCCGTCGATTTGGATCACAGCCGCCAAGCTAGAGGAAGCGCAGGGTAAGGATTCCGAGTCGGTCGACCGCATTATCCAGGTCGCGCTCAAGAGTTTGACCAAGCACCAAGTCGTGCTCAACCGCGACGTGTGGCTCAAGGAGGCAGAAGCGTGTGAGCACGCCCAGGCTCCGCTTACGTGTGGTGCGATCGTACGTGCGAGTTTGGACATGGGTGTGGAGCCGGAAGACCGCAAGCGCACGTGGCTCGATGATGCCGAGAACTGCATCGCACACGGTGCTTTGCTGACAGCCAAGGCGATTTACGCCTACGCTCTGAAGGCCTTCCCAGCCAAGAAATCGATTTGGCGACGTGCAGTGGCTCTCGAGAAGCAAGTGAACCCAGGCAAGAATGCGGAAGCCGTGGAGCAGCTGCTTCAGATGGCTGTCACCAACTGCCCCAACGCCGAGATCCTGTGGCTCATGGCAGCAAAAGAAGTGTGGAACAATGGCTCGGTGGCCAATGCGCGTACCATTTTGCGTCAAGCGTTCAGTGCGAACCCGAACAGCGAGGCTATTTGGCTGGCGGCCGTCAAGCTCGAGTGGGAAAACGACGAGATTGAGTTGGCACGCGCGTTGCTAGCGAAGGCCCGATCCCAGGCACCGTCTGCTCACGTTTGGATGAAGTCGATTCTCATTGAGCATGAGCAAGGAGATCAGCCGGAGACAGAAGAGGCGCTGATCAAGGAGGGTGTCGCGAAGTTCCCGGATGCGCCAAAGCTCCACATGATGGCAGGCCAATTTTACGAGTCACAGAATCCACCAGACTATGACAAGGCCAAGCAGATGTACCGTCAAGGTCTCCAGCACTGCCCGAAGTCGATCCCGCTGTGGCTGCTCTCAAGCCGCCTTGAAGAGACGATGGCGCAGAACGGCATAGTCGGCGGCGGTGTGGTGAAGGCGCGATCGGTGTTGGAGATGGCACGACTCAAGAATCCGAAGAACGACCAGTTGTGGCTCGAGGCGTCGCGTCTGGAGGCACGCTGGAACAACCCGAAGGGCCAAGAAATTCTCATGGCGAAGGCGCTGCAGGAGTGTCCTGAATCCGGTATTTTGCTGGCCGAGTCGATCGATATCGCTCCTCGTGCACAACAGAAACGTGCTAGCTTCACCGCGCTCAAGAAGAAAGACAACGACCCGGCTGTGTGTCTCTCCGTCGCGAAGCTCTTCTGGCAGGAACGCAAGTACTCGAAGGCGCGCAAGTGGCTCGAGCGCACGGTGCAATTGGACAGCGGTTTCGGTGATGGCTGGGCGCACTACTACCTGTTCGAGCTCAAACATGGAGCTGGTAAAGAGGACGCGGACAAGATAGTGACACGCTGCATCGCTGCGGACCCTCACCACGGTGAGAAGTGGACAAGCGTCAGCAAATTGACTGAAAACCGACGTAAGAAGACCGGAGAACTCGTGAAGCTTGTGAGCTTGACGCTTCCGTTTGCTGCCAAACCGTAAACCAGCAGATCAGCTCAAGCAAGATATCCGCAGATTGGTACGAAATAGCCTTATCGTTCTTCCAACAGTTATCCTTGAAGTGAGCTATTAATACTCTCTAACGAGCCTGTGAATGGAAGGCTGCTCTGTGTCTTCGTGTTCTTGGACAGTGGAATCCGCAAAATGGCGTCGTTTCACCACGATCTCGTCGTCCTACCCATCTATTTTTGCTGATACGATCGTTGAGAGCCACGCAATGCCACACGCATGTCTTGACCCCACCAGATTGAACAAGTCAGGCTGCCAAAGAGGTCTGCGCCCAAGCGCGCAATAGGCACGCACTATGGAAGCCGAAGACGCCAGTGTGCCTCTTCCTGATGGAGTAAGTGTGAAGCCAGAGCGTCGCGTGTCGACCTTCTCAAACAAGAGGAACCAGCGAGCGCACCCGGCCTCGCCATCGACTGCCGTGAGAAAGGATGGCGTTTCGCGAGTGAATCTACGCGTGCAGTCGGATTCGGCGTTAATTTCCAGGCGGCATCGTAGTGGTGAGCGTGACGATCCGCTCGCACCGGCAGCTAACTCGGCAGGTATCGAGCCACACAGGAGAAGCTCTCGACGCATGCGTTTATCTCTGGGAACGACGGTGCTCGGGCCTCAGTTCAACCTGAACCACAAGCCCAACAACGGATTCTTCGACGTGTTTGGTCTCCTCGGCGCTCCTATGCTCGTGTTCTTCCTGAGCACCGCGATTGCGGTCTTGAACCAGGCGTACATTCAAGTATACCCCGTCAAGTTTGCCAACTACCTGATGAACACGACGACGTACGACAGTGGCGAGTTCTGGATGCTCCCCGAGCCTGAGCCGGCTCCGACAATCGTTGCGACTGGGTTACTCGTGTCTTTCGCCGCGTGCTACTTGTACTTGGGGATCTTCATGCTCTTCTTTCGCCACAAAGCCTATCCGAAGGCGCGTGACGCGGTCTCACCCTCCACCAAAACGGCAAGCATGAGCAAGATGCCCACGTTCCCGGAACTCAATTCTTCCCAGCTCTTGCGCCTCGTGGTTCCCGCTCTGTTTCGTCCGAGCAACAGCACACTGACGAAGGCTATGGTCGCTGTACCAACGTCCAGGATGACACCAAAAGAGACCGTCGCACCTTGTAACGTCGTGCCAGTCGTTGGTGGTGATTCTCCCGCGAAGAAGCCCCAACGGTCTAGTGTCACGCTCATTCCTGTCACGGAGATCTACAAGCAATTCGCGAGCCCCGACGGTGTTTACCACGCGTACTACAACGTCCTCTACGACGTTCCGAAGCTCGTGCTTCAGTCGATCACGCTGCTCTCCTACTTGCGCAAGGGTTTTCCGATCGCACTCACAGCGTTTTACGCGTCGCTGCTCACGTTCAACTACCTCATCTCGTTCTACCGCTTCATGAGAAAGCAGATCGACCGCCACCTTGTGATCACGCGCTTGTTCTACCTCTTCGATCTGTTCTTCGCGGCGTTTGCTCCGATTCTGGTGCTCGGCTTCGCGTACTACAGCTTCGATTTCGACCGAGGCGCGTACCGTGTGAAGGTCGAGACACTGCCTCCTGGCGTCTTCGATACCAACGCGCGACTGTTTGCGAATCCACAAGAAATGGTGGTTTTCCGCCTTACGTTTGGCTCACTGCGACTAACGACGGGCTCGATGATATTCACCAAGTGCTCTTTGCTACTGCTGTCGTTGATCAAGTGGCGCAAGATCATCGTGTACCTCGTGCAGTTCAACTACTCGCAGCAGCGGCGATTAGCAAGACAAGGCTTGACAACTCGCAAACATTCGAGCTCTCGTCGCCACCTGATCTTCGGCATCGTTCTGTTCGTGTTCTTCGGTGTCGCCATTATTGTGTACACCGCTGGGTCGATTTCGACGAGCCTGAGCCACTGCAAGACGAACAAAGAGCACTGCGTCGTGGTCAGCTACCAGTGGACGTTCCACCATGAAAGCTGCCCATGTCTCGTGTACATCAACACGAATCTAGCCCCGCGGTCGTACGACGAGTGGATCAATCCGCCTGACGCCCTGGCTGAGCTGGGAGAAATGGCCAAAATGGGCCAGCTCAAGGCCATCCAGATCATCAACAGAGAACTCCCGACGCTACCAGAGACGCTACGAGAGTGCCACAAGCTCGAACAACTGTAAGTGGCGGCCTCGTCTACTGCGCGCCAACTCTCTGTTTCTGTGCTAATCCTGTGGTGTCATAGGATCCTCATGTACTCGAAAATCGAGGTTCTCCCGCCGTGGACCAAGGAGCTGTCGTATCTGCAGTACATGTACGTGCGACGCTTCTCATAAACAAGCACTACTGGCTTCGTCTTTGACCCGTTCTCTGTCTCTGCAGCCACATTGAAGGTGATTTTGGTCGAAACTTGAGAGAGTTTCCACTGGACACTTTCAGTCGCATGAAGAAGCTCATGTACCTCCACACAGGCATCATCCCTCAGATCACAACGTATCCGTCGCTGGACGCACTGGACAAGCTCAAGACGCTGGTGATCGCGGCTCCACACCAAATGCGGCATCTCCCGAGCCTCAGCCACCTCACGAATCTTCGCTCCTTCCTGCTTGTGGAGCCAGCTCGCATCACGAAGCTTCCGTCTCTGAAGCCATTGAAGAAGTTGCGTCAATTCGATCTTTTCTACAGGTCCGAGCTTTGCTGCAATGGCTTCCTCACGCCAGGAAAATGCGACCTGTTGAGCTACCAGTGCAAGCCACGTGTCGGTGAACCTGTCACGCAGTGCGCGAACGAGTCCATCGCGGCTGAAGACGAAGCGATGTTCACACGGATTGGAGCCCACGTGTGCTCCAGCTGGGAATACGATCTCCAAGAAGAAGCGCCGTCACGCCTGACTACGGACGAGGCGTGTGGGGGCATCCTGTACCACCAGTGCCACATCGGAAATGCCACAGGCATGTGCTTCAACGGCCGCATGCAGGTGATCAGTTGCGACACAACCGGCGTCTTCGAGAGGATGCGACGAGAGCAGATCAAGCGAGGCGTCGGGGCGCCTTGTGACCTTGAGGTCGAGGCGTGGCTCGGCTGCCAGACATGAGGCAGCTGGAGAATCCGGACGATGAGCCGCCCTCGATCAGCCCGTATTTATAGAATGCACTTTGACTGTCTGTTGACGTCCTCATGAAGCAGTAGACAGAGTCCGTCTGCTCCGCTTTCAGCTGCGGCGTCTTCGCAGCTGAAAGCACAGTACTGGTACTGTGGAGTTGTATCCTTCCGTTGTGACTCTCACTTGTTTCGCGAGGCTCCATTTCCCTCCTCATTTTCAAACCCGCAAGCAAGCAACTTCACGATGGCACCGACCGAGGAACCGATCGAAACCCAGCCAGCGACGTCTCACCGTCAGATCAGCGAGCCTCACGCGCTGGCTCTCGCGGATGAGCAGCAAGGACAGGATGAAGCCGTGCCTCCCGTGCGTCGGCTCGCGTCCGACTACCTTGTGGAACACGTGCGTCACGCCGACAACCCCACCATTGTCATCGCCGCAAAGACTCTCGGCCAAGTGTGCCAGCAAGAACTGAGCACGACGTGTGGCAGGGAGCTGCGTCTTCTGCAGATGGCGATGCACATCGCCAAAAGCGAGTTCAAGCCGCTGTGGACCTCTCCGCTGGTGCAGGAAGGGCTGCGCACGACGCAGATTTGCCTCGCGACCAACAGCCACGATCTCTCCCCACCATGCATGGACGCGATGTTGGTGGCGTTTATGAGGGGCAAGGACACACCACCGACGGAGATGCCGAACGCAGTGTGGCAGCCACCAGGAGCTCATCTTGCAGCCGACGGAAAGGAAGCCAAGCGACGCGCCGGCCACAAGATGCGGCACCACAAGCACGACGACAACGATAGCTCCGACGACCCAGAGTTGCCATCGCAAGGGCTGGAGATCTATGTGATCAACAACAACAACGGAGCCGACCTGGCTGGCAACGGCTACGCAGTTGGTCCATGGGGAACACATGGTCGCCGCCACCACCACAGCCAGGGCACGCATCCACTGGTGTGGATGGTGGTGGTGCCGTTCTTCTGTGTCGGAGTCTTTGTGTGCGTCAAGCGCGCCGTGGCGTACTTGAAGCAGAGACGCGACGGCACGCCGTTGTTCGCTACGCAGAGCCGCGACTACGAGCCACTCAAGATGCCGGACTCGCCTCCGCAGTGAGTGACAGTGGCAAAGCGGAGGTACACTCAAAGCCCCACATAGATGTCTGAAGATGAGAGCGTGTGTAGTGAGAAGATAAGATCAATAATTGATGGCATCCCGACTTGCGTGCGCAAGAAGCATCGAGACAAGCGAGCAAACAGAAATTTACGGCAACAGCGTCATCATGACCCTGCCACGGTGGCACCTACGACTATGAGTTCCCCTGCATGTACAGTGTAGTAGGAGGCCAAGCACTCATGCCCCTGACCTTCACTCAAGGTCACATCAACGACCACCCGCTTCCCCGTCTCACATCTTGCTCTGGACCAGGTAGCAAGTATCGGCTACGTGGCCGACCACCAATCTCACACTCCAATTGCCACTCTTGAGAAACAACCAACGTGCTACTCTACGCCACCACCATGCCAGCTATCGCTCCAAGCGCCATCGCCACTCGGCCACTCCCCAGCGGGTACACGATCCCAGCCTTTGGCCTCGGTGTCTACAAAAGCAGACCAGGAGAGGAGACCTACGCCGCCGTCCTCACTGCACTCAAGATGGGCTACCGCCAGATCGACACTGCACAGTGCTACGCCAACGAGGTCGATGTCGGCCGCGCCATTGTGGACTCGGGTGTGCCTCGCAAGGACGTCTTCGTCACGAGCAAGCACTACGCAGCGAACGAGTGGGACTACAATGCGGTTCTGTCGTCCATCGAGACGACCGTCGCGAATCTCGGGGGTGGCTACGTTGATCTGTTCTTGCTGCACTCTCCGGGCAGTCCAGCCAAACGTGCCGATGCGTGGCGTGCGCTCGAAGATGCTCAATCACAGGGCCTTGTTCGTGACATCGGTGTCTCCAACTTCGGAGAAGCTCACCTGAACAAGCTCGCCGAGACTTGGCGAGTCAAGCCAGCCGTGAACCAGTTCGAAGTGCATCCGTGGCTGACACGATCGGAGCTAGTCTCGTTCTGTGAGCGCAAGGGCATTGTGATCCAGGCCTACTGTCCGCTGGCTCGGATGCAGCGGGCAGACGACCCTGTGCTGGCCACGATCGCGACGGAGGTCAAGGCGACGCCTGCCCAAGTGATGTTGGCGTGGAGTATGGCGCGTGGGTTTGTCGCCATCCCAAAGACAGTGTCAGCGTCTCGCTTACAGCAGAATTTGGCGGCGTGCGAAGTGAAGCTCACAGATGAGCACGTGGCTGCGTTGGATGCACTGGATGAGCACGTTGTCATCGCCTGGGACCCTATCAAGAACGACGCCGTCGAGCCGTGACCGATTTAGAGATCCTCACGATGAATGACGTGATAAATAGCGTAAATATTCTTTAGGGGATAATGAAAACGAGCCTAGTGCTACTAAATAGTTGTGTTGCGGGACGACGATGGGCGACGTAGAGAGCTGAGAACGTTGGATAGAAGCAGTGCGTACTGGATACAGGAGTCATGAGAGCCTTGGAGATTGGCTGGCGGCTGTGCAAGAGGCAAACAAACTCTCCGTTCCTCACGACAGTTCATGGCAATTGAAAGCGAGCATCAAGCCGTCATGATGGCGACGCTACGAGCAATCGAAGCCAGTGGCTCGACTTGATCCGAGATGAGGGATCAAGCCGAGACGCTTACTGAACTGTTGGGTGCGGAACGGGGATGAGAGCTTGGTTCGCATTCACAGATCGCCTGCGCAGAGCTGCGGGACTTCGTCGTAGAGCATGATGAGCGACGTGAGCGCACGGTCTTCGTCGCCCAGCCACACCTGCAGGCACTCTTCAGCGGCCTCGATCATGTCTGAGTGATAGCCGATGACTTCGTTGTACGTGGAGAAGGCCTGCAGCACGCGGATGATACTGCTTTGTTCCTTCACAGAGCGCCATGTGACTGTGGCTTGGACATCGTTGGCGATACGCGCGTACTGAGGGCACTCACCGCACGGGCATAGATAGTCGTCGACGTACACGGGGGCAATGTGAGGGGAGTTCAGCGACGACATGCGAATTAGTCGGTCGGCCTTGGTCTCGGTGGCGTCGTCTTCAGCGTAGTACTCGACATCGTCTGGTAGGGAAGGACTGTCTTCGTCGCTGTCACTGTCGCTGTCCGAGTTGTTCTCGATCTCAGCTTCGCAGTCGCTGAAGTCGTACTTGCTTTCGTCGTCGGTCTCTTCGGTAGTGTAGGAGGCATTGTCGTCGTCGTTGGAGTTGTTTGTCTTGGACCACGACTTCCACGAACCCACGGAGGCAACCGCGATGTCATCAGGTCCTAGGAACTGAGTGGGTTCTGGCTGTTGGCACGCGCCGCAGTGAGCACAGCGAGCACATGCCGTGTCGATCTCATCAAGGAGATCCTGGTACCACGCCTCTTCCAGCTCCGAGAGCACAGCCGACGAGCCCGAGAAGGTCTCGATCGCGTCGCCGTACACGCCAGAGATCGTGGTCTTGAGCGAGACCACTGTGTTGCAGAAGAAGCGCGTGACGCGGCCAGGGGGCTTCATACTTACCTGTTGTGGAGAGCTGACGGTCTTGATCTCAATGGGTCGCAGAGCCGAGAGAGTGTCGATGGAGTCGTCGCGGGAGCACAGCGCGCTGGAAGCGAAGTTGCCCATAGTTGTTGAGGTAGTTGTTGTTGGTAGTAGATGGTATATTGGGGAATGAGGCCATCAGATTTTCCACCTCTTCCATCTCTTCCAGGCGGCGTCTGACGACGCGACGCGTGTGAAAATGCGCAGAGAATGTGCACGCGCAGATTCTCCACCGACGGCTGTCCTCATCCCACGCGCTGCCCATGAACGGCTCTGTAATTCCACCCCTGGCGCTTCAAGATACGAAAGTTCTCGCTTTGTAGCCATCTGATTGGACAGCTCGAATTAATACCGGTACTGAATGTAGCCATTTGTATTTCACCGGTTTCTGATCAGTATAGTTAACCTATGTGAGACCTTGAACCAACTTCAATGTTTCCACCGCCGACTCCTCGCCATCAAGCACCCAAATATGCCGTCCAGGCGTCCGGATCGGCGTCTTCATGACGAGAACGCAGGCGACACAGCAGCTCTCAGACGCTCCCAACGGGCGCTAGAGATCCTCCAAGCACTGCGCGACGTGCTCCGCGAAGCGACAGTGCGCGGCATCGCGTTGTCGGCGTCGTTCTTGCACTTCGACCGACGGCAACAAGGCCTCGTGGGAGTCGCTGACCTCACGGCTGCGCTCGTGGAGCTGCGGATCGTACAGACGACGGCGTATGAAGACGAAGAGGAGAAGGAGGACGTGGCTGAGTGCGTGTTCGCGCTGTCGCGGCGGCAGTCGCGCGCGTTCTTTTCTCGGGACGACTTTTTCGAGTTCTTCAGCAAGCCTCCTGTCTGTGGGAATAATGAGAACGTCTATGACAACGACGCGTCGTTTCCGCAGCCGAAACGCCAGCTCAAGACGAAGGAGAGGAAGTCGCCAATCAAGGCGGTTGTGGAGGAGGAAACGCGGTTCTCGCTGTCGAATAACGACGCGGCGGCGGTGTCGCCGGAGGCCAAGAGGTCCAAGAAACTCAAGCGTCCGCTGGGGTCTCTGCTGCCCAACTGGGCCCACGCACGCAGCAAACGAGCCCTCCAGGAGCTGGAAAGTCTGTCGAAGAAGCGCTCGCGTGGTGCCGCGACGCGTCCTGTGTCCAGGTCGACGCTGGTGTCTAGTGAAGGACTGTCAGTGCCGCCGTTGGGTCTTAGAGGTGAGAATGCGGACGTGGAGATGACGGAACGCGACCCGGAGATGGGAGTTCCAGCATCCGCAAGAAGCGTCTCGACTGAGAGCGAAGACCAGAGTGACACGGGCGACGTGGTGCAGTTTCCAGTGGATCCGCGATGGAAATTGTTGGATCTGGACGACGAGACGACGCTTTCCTATGTCATCCTAACGCATGACTCGATCCCCACAGCGGCAGATCCACGACTTCCGAAGACCCCAAGCGGTTGGAATCGCCAGGAAGAAGAGGACATGGCTACGCAGCTCACGTCGTTCCGCTTCACGGTGTTTCTGGACGCCTTCCAACGAGTGGAGACGCTGGAGGCGTTCTTCACTCCTCTTCTGACGCACTTTCCGCGAGGAAAAATCCTGATCTGCGGCTTCCCCACCAAGATGCGTCGGCAGACAGTGCTCAACAACGTGTTTCTAGCCGCTGCACACGCCAAGCTGCTGATCCACGTGATGGAAGTGACGCGTGAGTGGCTCGTCCAGCCGAGACTGGGCGTCGCGGCCATGCCTCAGTTTGTCTTGGGCTTCGGCTGCGGGGCTCAGGTCGCGCTTCAGCTTTTAACGAGCGAGATACCAGAGCAAGCTATGAGCCACAACAGTCTCCGGATGTTTGCTCAGGCGCAGCGTGGCCTTGTGCTGTTCAATGGCCTGTTCAGCGTCTCCGAAGGCGCTACTCGAGCGACATGGAACGCGTGGCGGCGGCTTTTGACAGCTCCTGAAGGCCACAATACAGCGGTCGAGTGGCACGAAGCGCTACTACGCACAGTGTTTAGTGAGTACTACCTCACACAAGTCGCAGGCAGTCGTGAACAAGCGCTTGAACAGTTCTTCCAGCCGCGAAAACACTTTTTCCAGGGCAAGAGTGTGGAGTTGCTGCAGGCGCTCGTGCGAGGAACCATCAAAAACCGAGAGTGTGATCTTCGAAATCTCGACGTGCTGTGCACTCAGCCATTTGGAGTGATCGCCGTCCATGGAACGCTTGACGAGTTCGTGCCAGCGGCAGCTGTGGAGAAGATTGCTGCTAGTGGATTCTCAACACGTGCGGACTCTGTCAGTGAATGCCTCGCGTCGAATCGACCCACTGCTACCAAACCCTCGCTTTACTTGGTGTGGCTCAAGAGCGGGCATGAGATTCTACAGGAGCGGACCCACTTTGCCTATGAGCTGATGCGGCAACTTGTGCTGACGCCTGTGACAACAGCAGTACCTGATACACCCACAGAGCAGGAGACTTCACCGTCACCATCAAACCTATCGAGCCGCGACCCGCCGAATGAGACACACACATCTGAAGACTCGACCATGGCTTTTGAAAGTGGTCCAAGTGGCACAGTTTCGGCTGTGATCCTCCCTGGCACACAGCCTCCACCGTCACACTCAGCTATCGGAGTCAGAGTGCGGGAGCTTATGGCTTCGAAGGGCTTCAAGTGGATCCAGCAAGAGCTATGCGACCGCGATCTCGATGGGGCTGGTGCTACCGACGCGATTCTGGAGCGTTTTGAGAGAGTCCTTCTCCATGAAGCCAGACAAGAGCATGAGCGTCAGCAAAAAGAGTTGGCTCAGCGCCTCAAGCGCGAGACATTCGAAGCGGAAAAGCACGCTCAGAAGATCGAGGAGCTCGAGCGCGTTGTTCGTGAACAAGAGGTCGACAAGATCATAAAGCGCAAGGAGTACGAAGCGCAGAAGCGGTTCTTTGAGCAAATGGAAGAGCAGAAGCTGCTGCAGCTGAAGTGGCTCGACGAGCATCGCCAAATGGAGTTGGAAGACGTCTTCTCACTCAAGTTTAACGAACAAATGTACATGGAAGAAGAGCACGAGGGCCGCAACAAGCAAATGACCAAGAAAGTCGCGGCGTTGGAACGAGAACGGCAAGAGCAAGAGCGAGAACGGTTCCAAGTGGCACTCCAGCAGCAGCGACTTGAGATGCAGCATAAGAAGCGAGAAGATCTGAAAAAGTTCCAGAAGGAGTTCGAGCAGAACCAGTTTGTGTGCAGTGCTGTCGAAGAATATCGACTGGATCTGGCACCCGAACATGGCAATTTCCCGAATATTGTCGCTGGTGCGACGCTGTTGGCGCACGATTTGACTCGATTCTATGAGCTCAAGCAGTCTCAAATGGACGACAGCGCAGAGAAACGGCAGCAACTGCAAGTGTTGAAGGACGAGATCGGGGAGAAAGACACAGCACTACGGAATCTGGAGCGTGTTCTACTCAAGGCCAAGAACACGGGGATGATCGCCAAGGCCGGTCTTGGTATAGTGCGAATTGTTGCGATTACGCCGGCTGAAGTCAAGGCTCTGAGCCACGAGCTGGACGAAAAACGAGACGAAATGGCGCAGCGACTACACGACCAAACCCTACTCGTGCAGGAACTGGCGTGGCAAGACAAGATGCTGCAACAGCTCAGTGTGCTTATCAACCGCAATGAAGACTTTCGAGCGGAGATGCTGGCGAAGCTAGAGGAAAGCGCGACCCGAGGCAATGAGATGGTGCTCTGCGTTCGAGAAGATATGGAATCGATTATGGACAAACGAGAGGCGGCTGAGAAGAAACTACAGCGCGTCAAGATTCGACTCCAGCTTGTGAATGATGAAATTCGACGTGCGGAGGCCACGGAGACTCAGTATTTCGACACGCGGCTTCGTGTCGAAGGCAGCACCCAGCGTGTGCTTCGTCACGTGTTGCTGAAAGAGATGAGCATCGAAAAAGAGGAACTCGAGAAAAGTCAAAGGACGTCAGTGATGGAAGACACGCAGTGCAGAACTTCATTCAAAGAGCGAAAGAAGGCGCTTGACGAATATGCTGCAATCACCTTTCAAGTGGAGACGTGTAAGAAGGTTCTTGAAGCTGCAGTGCCGCCTCGGCATACTCGAAAGGTGGATGTATCGACACCGAAGGACAGTAGCGATACAAATGGGGAGCTGTCGCCCGAAGGCGGCTCTCTCAGCGAGAGGACGCGCCAGAAGAAGCACGTGGAGCGTTCACCGGAACAAAAGCGCTGGGTCGCGTTGGATTTTGAGCTCAACTTTGCTTACTACTACAAGCACGTTGACGCTGGTGAGGTGGAGATTGTCCAGCGGCATCCTGACTACCAGAACAACAAACTGAAGAAGCCTCAACTGGAGCGATTGTTGACTCTCCCACCACGAAACTGCCTCGCGCTGGCGTTTCTCAAGTCACAAGAGGAGCTCGAAGCGCACCGTTTGTTGAGGAAGTACACATTCGGTGACGGTGATGACCACTTCGCGCGGTTTGATCGCGAATTCGATCTCCCCGGGTCACTGGATCCAGCTGCAACTGTCGTCAATGCGCTGGAGGAGCTGGTTGCTGGACTTGACAAGGTGGAGAATCCGATCTTGAGGGGGCGCAGTGTCGTATTTTGTGAAAAGCTGATAGATGGAGGATTACCCGTGCCATCACCGCCGTTGACGCTACTATCCGCTGGACAGCAGCAAATTCCGCCCCACAAGACGGTCACCCACGCCTTCCAGCTTCCAGGCGGGCCGACTGCTGTGCTGTCATTGACCATTTCGATCGTGTTCCAAGGCCATTTCAAGTCGTCTGGTTACCAAAATGGCCGTCTGGCGGCTATGTTGTACGCTTTACCACCGCCAAACTCAACCTCGCAGTCGATCCCAGTGCCTCTGCCCATGGGGGCTTGCCAAACGCACTCGGATATCGCACTCTGTACACCACACTCGCTCGGTAAACTCGTCTTGCGACACGATCCAACGAAGAAACCAGTGAGTTCCGACGTGACCTACCAAGTCGTGCTCGGGGCACCGGTCTTGACGACGTATTCGATTCAAATCACGGCGCAGACCGCGATTTTCCCGAGTGAAGTGCTGCGAAAGAGGCGTGCAGACGCTTTGAAGAAGCAAGAACTGCTTCCCATGAAGAAGGACGAGGTCCAGAACGTGTTCACCACCATTCAGCTCAGTGAAAGGAAGAAAAGACTGGCGCGGAAGATGGCAAATGGTGCGAAGGACGCTGCGAGGCAGGCCGAAGTGGATATGCTGCGCCAGTCCAAGCTCCTGGAAGCTGACAACGCTGCACCATCGCTACCTCAGGACGAGCGACGAGGACTTCACGTCAAGATTCAGGTGGCCGAAGCCATTTTCACGCAACAGTGTTTCCTGTTTGCTCAGCGAGAAGAAGAAGTGCGGGATATTGAAGCTGGATTGAAAGAACTGACGAAGATTCACGCGGATTTACTCGAGGAAATCGACAAAATGGAGCGTGATCTGGACGATTATCGAGAGTTTCTGCCGCCGCTCGCTGCACTTTTGGTCGAAACCAAGGACAACAGCGACCGTGACGCAGCAGGAGGTCGCATCGCCCGTGAACTGAACGTCGAGTACGTGAGTCGGTACGGTGCGCGGTCCGGCAAGGTGATTTGGGCCGAGTTATCAGCCATGAAGGCGAAGCTTCCATCCATGATGACACCGGCAGAGCGTCTACGAAGGAAGTACAAGAAAGGCGTCGATGTGCTGGAGAAGAAAGAGCGCGAGTGGATCCTACTGGATCGGATCTTGTTCCCTCGCAAGTACGACTGGGAGGATCGACTCGTGGCTGAGGGCGATTCCAGGATGCGACTTCATGGTACGCATCCTCGGCTCACCAAAGATGAAGAGATGCTGGCAGTGTTATCGCAGATGGAAGTCGAGCGGATCATGAAGGCTCCGTGGAACCTCCTGGAACGGAAAGAAATCCAAGTGCGCAAAGTCGTCACGAGATTCCGTGATGATGTCGTTCCAGGTGGAGCGAGGAAGAGCTCGAGTGGGAAGAAGAGCAAGTCGGCTATGAGTATGGTGTCGATGCTACGAGCTCAGAAGCCGACAGAGTTGACGGCCGAAGAGCGAGAGTGGAGACTCTACGATCAGATGCTGAATCCAGTGTACTATCCGGTGACACTGAAGAACATCGCTGACGATGTTGCAGCGACCAAGCAGCGGCCAGTGGCCAATGCCAGCGTTCCTGGCCACATCACTCGGGAGGATCTGGTACATGCGCTCAATACGCCGGAGGAAGAGCTGTTCAAACTACCGAGTGAGTTGCTCCACGCAAGGAACCTTCTGCTCAAATTCGACCTGGGGCTTAGTGTGAATCTCATGGAAGCAGCTCGAATGCAACACGCCCAAGAGAACGCAGTGGTCGAGAAAGTGGAGATGGACGTGGATGCGAGGTGTCGACTCGTGTACGCGGAGCTACAGCGTTCGATCGCCAATACACGGAACGAGTTCATGGACTCATCCACTCTCCACACGACGATGCAGCGATTCCCCACGAAAGTGCTTCGATTGGAACTGGAAAAGGAGCTTGATCGCATTCTCATGGGCCAGATCCAGGAGAAAGAGCAATACGAACTCGACAACTTTCTCAAAAAAGGCGGCAGCGCCAAAGACAAGAGGACGAAACTTGGCTTGGGAGGCGGCGTGAGTGGCGTCAAGGCGCCAGATGAAGACTCGGTTTCTGAGTCGGACAGCGACGAAGAAGCCCAGATTGCACGAGAGCACAGAGAGCAGAAACGTTTGAAAGAAGCCGTGAAGAACGGAGCACCCCGCGATAAAGTACGTGGCAAGGCGATGAAGATGAAGTCGATCCAGAAACAACGACGTGAGATCAAAGATGCACTACAAGGCCGCAGTCTCGAGGAGCAGCGGCGGTTGCTGGAGGAGCAAGAACTCGGCGTCGGTGGCTGCATGGCTTGCAAGCACAACCCGTGTCTGTGGAAGCCGTATCTCCAGGAGTCGATCGTCAGCATCAACAGCCGCATTGAGACCTTGCAAGAAGAGCTCGAACGTATCAAACGAGCTCCGGACCTTGTCATCGAGTCCTCAGTGTGCCTCGCGGCCGTCAAATCGGGGAACCGAGCTGTCGTGATGCGTAAAGCTGACCTGTTTGACGAAGTCACGCTGGAAATCAAGATCTGGGACAAGCACCTGAAGCTTCGCGCAGTCGACAAGGAGTTCCACGACACGTTCACGTCGAAGGAGCAGTACTTTGAGACCCAGGCGCTTCACGGATTCCGCCAGATCCAGCAAAAGCCCAAAGTCCAGGTCGCACTACAACGCGAACACAATCTATTGGTCTCCAACCTCACAGCGTACGAAGTCGTGGAAGACATCCTCGAGTTTATGCTCGAAGGATGGGTGTTTGGTGAACGCGAGTCCGAGCGAAAGGCCATGGGGTATGTCCCAAGCCTCAAGCGTGAAGGCCCGCTGACGATGCACGATCTGCGGCGTCTGGAAGAGGAGAAACGACTGGTGGACGCCCAGAACTCACTCAAAGAAGAAGAAAACGTCCAAGGCATCCCCCTGGACAAGTGGAAACCCATCGAAGTCGCGGCTTTCGAGATCAATGAGAAGAATAAGGCCGTGAAAAAGGGCTCAGACCTCGACAAGCAGCTCACAGAGACCGAGAACGCGCTCAAGTTTGGCATTTTCTGCATGACGCTCATGTATTTCCGAGGTTTGTCACTGCTCAAGAAGCAGAAGACCGTGTGGTCGACGTCCGCGCTCAAGGGATCATCTAAGCAGCCTGTGCACTCGGCAGAACGCAAGCGGGTGGAGACGGAGGCACGCAATGTAGCTGCTCGACAGAAGAAAGCGGAGCAGTACGATGCCAAGGCAAGGCTGGGGATGGCTCGCAAGCAGAAACTGGCGGACCAGCGCACAGCCGCGTACCGCAAGCGCATGGTGCTTGAGAATCAAAAGGCCAAGCGAGAGGCGAGAGCCGCAGTGCAGATCCAGCGTATCTTCCGAGGCTTCATGGGTCGTCGTGCAGGCAAGAAGTGGATGCTGCGACGCCGTGAGATCGACGCACAGCGTGCGCTGGATAAGGCCGCGGCGATCACGCTGCAACGGGCGTACCGTGGACGCCTTGGACGCCTGCAAGCCGAAGAGAGACGCATTGAGCTGGCGGAGTTTATCTCTCAGATCCGAGCAGAAGAAGCCATCGAAGAAGAAGAGGAGTACTGGCGCAAACACCGCGTCGAGCGCATTGCTCGGCAAGTAGCTGCCTACATCAAGAAGCAGGCATGAGAAGGGCTAAACTATGGAAAATGAGTTGTGGATCCGCTGTTACGCATACGATTCGGATCAACTGTACTTAGGCAGAGGCGACAAGCGTAGGGCAGAGGCGACTCGCGTGGCTTTCGCAAGCAGCGGGTGCTTCATGTTGAGCGTCGGCGCGACTTCGTAGCTGCCGTCGTTTCTTGGGTCGACGTCGAATCGGTACTTGTGTAGCAAATTAGCTGCCACGATGCGCAGCTCCAGCATCGCGAGGCTCATACCGATGCACGCACGCGGCCCGGCGCTGAACGTGAAGAACTTCGTGGCCGGGACCTGTAGGATTTGACCGGTCGCGTCGTCGATCCACCGCTCCGGTCTGAACTCGGCCGCGTCTGGACCCCACACCCGTGGGTGGCGGGCCATCGCGTAGGCACTGAAGCCCACGAGCTCGTCCTTGCGGATGACGATGTCGCCACACAGCACCGTGTCGTTGAGTGCCTGGCGCGAGGTGAACGGAGCCGCCGGGTATAGCCGCAGTGTCTCTTTGAGCGTGGCTTCCAGGTACGTGAGCAGCTTGGTGTGGTCCGTGGTGAGGAACGCGATCTCCTGCCCTCCGAGCTTGGTCTTCATCTCGGCGCGGACCTTCGCCTCGACCTCCGGGTGCTTGGACAGCGAGTACATCAGCCAGCACAGCGTACACGCCGTCGTGTCGCGAGCGCCGATCACAAACGTCAGCAAGAAGTCCTTGAGATCGGACGGCTGCAATTCATCGGCGTCTTCGTCGCCGTGCTCGAGGAACAACTCGATCACGCTTTTGGTCGACTCGTCGTCGTCGCCCTGTTGACTCGCGTCCTTCTTCTCCTTGATGGTCTGGAAGCTCTGCTGGATCGTGTCGTCGAGCCACTTATGGACGATTTTCATCTCCGCCGCCAACTCGGCTTCCTTGCCGACGTTGAGCCAGCGCTCGGCCTTCCAGAACCACATCGGCAGTCTGAGGCGTCGTGAGATGATCGGCGCGACAGTGTCCATGGCGTGCTGGAACGGATGCGGCGTGGCGGAGCCGATGCAGTTGAGCTCCGCGCCCATGCCCAGCTCCGCAAACGTGTCGATCGTGAACTCCAGGAAGAGCTGCTTCAGATCGACGACGTGGTCCGGCGCCTGGTCGATCACCGCGTACACCTTGTCCATGTTCTTCTGCATCGTGTGCTTCATGACTGTGCGCAGCGTCTTGGCCGAGAAGAAGCGTACACTGGCTTTGCGCTGGTGGCTCCAGCGAGCGCCGTCCGAGGCCACGAGGCCGCGGCCAAAGAAGTCTTCGAGGTACTCGAGCTTGAACTTGCCCTTGGGGAAAGTGTCGAACTGCGTGATCGTGATCTCCTCGATGGCCTCGGGCATCATGATCATGACCATCTCCGGCTGGCCAGGTACTGTCACACGCCACGGCTCACCGTCAAACTCCAGCGAGCGCTCGAGAATCCAGTCGAAGACGCGCGGGCCGTTGGCCACGCGCTCACGCAGGTCTCCGAGCACGCGCTGGCGGCTTTCGAGCGTGTGGATCTTGTGAGGACGGGCGCCTTTTGATAGAGACTTTGGGTCAGATCCATAGGATCGACACACGAGCATGTAGCCGAGCAAGGCCACGGCGCCGCTCACCACCAGCGCCGAGGGCGTGACCAGATCCACCTGCATGAGAGAGAGAGAGAGAGAGTATGAGGTTCGTGGCGAATCGGAGAGTGGGGGCCGTGGAGACTGGGGGCTGGTTTGGAGGAAGGGAAATTCTTCGAAAGAGGGAAACATAGGAAGAGATGGATACACGCGGCGTGAACAGTCGGACGCGTGGTACTAAACTAGTTGATGTAAAATACGCGGCTCAAGTTCAAGATGCTGCGTGAATTGCTGACTCTCTCCCATCCGGACTTGTAGCTGGCGGAGGCATCCGCTTCGTACTCTATCTGACCATGCGAGTGCCTCCAGGCCCGCGCATCATGGCGCACTGCGTGGGTCGTGCTTTCGGGGACGGTTGGTCTCATTTCAACGATCTTCAGAGGATATCACGGGCATAATCATCGGGGGCAATCACATTTGATGATTGCCAAATCTCCACTGTGATTGGTCAATAAATGCATATATTTCAGGGAAAGTACCAGTGAATTTTACCGGTCAGTTTTCCTCGGGGGTCGCCGTCACGTCAAAATCCCACCGCGAGATGCACGTGAACCGCAGTTGAAGCGCCAACGAAAACCCTCGACGGAAAAAACGCCAACGTTGGGTTTGACGGACTGTGTGTCGGCGATCGTCCGCCAACTTTTCCGGGCCACCTACCTGCCTGTTGGATCACCAACGCCAACAGCCAAGTTCCAACAAAACCCACAACAAATTCCGCCGGCATCACCACACACAGACATTGACCACCATGGTGCTGCTGTACGCCCTACGCCACGCCAAGCCCCAGGCGCAGACGCTGCGCCGCGTCTCGCAGTTCACGGCGCGTGAGCTGCAGACGGCCGCCGAGGCTTCCAAGGACGTGTCGTACACGCGCGGGCTCTTCCTGGGCGTGAACAACGCCAAGCGCGCGTTCCCGTACCCGAAGCTCTCCGACTCAGAGAAGGAGACGCTGCAGATGCTCGTGGAGCCTGTGAGCAAGTACTTCGCGACTGTGGACGCCAAGAGCATCGACGAGACCAAGATCATCCCGGAGCAGGTGCTCAACGACCTCAAGGAGCTCGGTCTCTTCGGCCTCCAGATCCCAGAGGAGCTCGAGGGCCTCGGACTCTCCAACACGGGCTACGCGCGTGTGTGTGAGGAGATTACGGACGGCAGTCTGGCCGTGACGGTCATGGCCCACCAGTCGATTGGCCTCAAGGGCATCCTGCTCAACGGCAGTGCGGCGCAGCAGGCCAAGTACCTGCCGAAGTTGGCGACGGGCGAGCACATCGCAGCCTTCGCGCTGACGGAGCCATCGAGTGGCTCGGACGCTGCGTCGATCAAGACGCGCGCCAAGCTCTCGGACGACGGCAAGCACTTCATCCTCAACGGCAGCAAGATCTGGATCTCGAACGGCGGCTGGGCCGAGATCATGACGGTGTTCGCGCAGACCGAGGTCGACGGCAAGGACAAGGTCACGGCGTTCATCGTGGAGCGCAGCTTCGGCGGCGTGACCTCGGGTCCGCCAGAGGACAAGCTCGGTATCCGCGGCTCCAACACGTGCGAAGTGTACTTCGACAACGTCAAGATCCCGATTGAGAACGTGCTTGGCGGTGGTCCGGATGGCAAGGCCGGTGGCGCTGCTGGTGTCGGCCAGGGCTTCAAGGTCGCCATGAACATCCTCAACAACGGCCGTTTCGGTCTTGGTGCCTGCGCCGGTTCGTCCCTTCGTCGCGTCATGAGTGCTGCTGCCGAGCATGCGAACGCGCGTAAGCAGTTCGGTGCGCCGCTGGCCCAGTTCGGCCTCATCAAGAAGAAGTTCGGCGAGATGACGCTGGACGCGTACGCGATTGAGTCGATGGCCTTCATGACCACCGGTATGATCGACCGCGGCGACCCGTCGACGGAGATCGAGGCCGCGATGTGCAAGGTCTACGGCTCGGAGGCTGCGTTCAAGGGCATCAACGAGTGCATCCAGGTCATGGGTGGTCTCGGGTTCATGAAGGACTACCCGTTCGAGCGCTACATGCGTGACTGCCGTATCCTGTCGATCTTTGAGGGCACCAACGAGATTCTGCGGATGCTCATCGCGCTCAGCGGCATCCGAGTACGTTTGATTTCAGCCTGCAAAATGGTGTGTCTATGCGAGTGGATAGTGACTGACAGTGTGTGCTTTTGTTTTACAGACTGCCGGTGACCGCCTCTCGGAGGTTGGCAAGCTCATGAAGAACCCGCTCAAGGACCCTGCAGGTCTCTCGAAGGAAGTCTCGGACCGCCTGCAGCGCAAGTTCTCGCCTGCTCCGCTGGAGGGCGTGCACCCGAAGCTCAAGGCGTCGGCCGACCTTCTCCAGAAGCGTACCGCTGAGTTCGGTGACGCTGTGGAGGACCTGCTGCGCAAGCACGGCAAGAAGATCATCGACGAGCAGATGAAGTTGGAGCGCATCGCCGACTCGGCCATCGCGCTGTACGCCATGACCGCGACCATCTCGCGTGCCAGCACTGCGCTTGAGACCAACTCGCCGACCGCCGCCCACGAGCAGAAGCTTACGGAGCTGTACTGCGACGTGGCCTCGGAGCGTGTGGAGCGTCTGCTGAAGGAGCTCAAGACCCACGTGAAGACGGACGAGCGCCTGCGTGAGATTGCCAACGAGGTGCTGGCCGAGGGCCGCTACATCCCGACCCACGCCACGGGCGTCAACGTGTAAGAGTCGACTCAGAAGACTCTGCATCTGATCCGCGTCGCTTCGCGTCCCGGGTTAGTTTTCATGCGAAGATTGCAAACTACCATAAATTACATTCCCCACTTTACTTTCGTGCAACATCTCTGGCACCACCGGCATGAAACGCTCGGGAGTGAAAATCCAACGTGAACATCGTCAGCGGCGTTAACCTCCGCTAACATCCGAAGAGCATTAGGGAACTCGACTTGGAGCTCAACGCCCACTTGAAGTTGCTAACCTCCACGTGCGATAATGCCCTACCAGCCCGCGCAACCGGTTGGTTGAAGTCAGGTGCATTTCGTTCTCGATCGAGAACGCCAACACCAACACCAACTGCCAGCTCGTCGACGAAGCCGGTCGCGTCTACAGCAGCGCGTCTAACCATCGTTCCTTCTCTCCTTTCCTTCCTCGCGGACGCCGAATTCCCCCAGCGACCACTTCCGGACAGGATCCAGAGAACGCGCGCCAACACTACCAACTCTGGATAAAATCCAGTAACATGGGGACGTCGCTGTCCAAGACGGAGGGCTCTCATGCGCTCGTGTGGAGTCCGCAGCAGCGCCGCGACGCCGTGGTGTTCGTGCGGCGCACGCTGGGCACGTCCATGCGCTACTGGCTGCGCTTCTGGATCTACGTGACGGGCCTGGAGCGCCACGAGGAGCTGCTGCGGCGGCTGCTACTGCAGTTCAAGTACCGCTCGTTCTCGCACCAGGCATCTTCCGCGTACCAGGCCATGACCATGACTCTCGTGGAGCTGTGGCTGCGCACGCTGCGCGTCGTGCTCGTACCGGACGTGTTCATGCGCTATCTGGCGTCCACATTCCTGCTCCACATCTTCTACGAGATGAGCTCGCGCGCGCGCACGCTTGTGGGCAACGCGCTGCAGCAGTTCACGGCCAGAGGCCGTCGTCGTATGCGACTGAAGCGTCTGCTGGCCAAGGCCTCGAGCTTCCCGGAGCGCCAGGCCATCGCCGGCGAGCTGGACAAGATCGAAGGCAAGGACCGCTGGAGAGAAGACCCGGCGTCCGGACTGTATCTCTACGAGCGCGTGATGAACAAGACGCAGATGTACAAGCGCCTGCAGCTCGACAACGACATCATGGGGCTCATGTTCGCGCTGCGTGCTGGTCTCCTGCGCAAGCACTGGGGGCTCGGTAACCCTCGGCTGTACACCGTCAGCCACGGTGCGTTTCCTTGATTACATTGTATCTATCATGCAATTATTGTGGTCTAACTTGTCTTATTGTGGATGCGAAATTGAAATATTATTATTGTAGTGGGCACGAAGCACGTGATCGATGAGTACTTGGACACGATCGTGCAGTCGATGAACTCGGTGCTGCGCGCCACAGGCCACGACGACGAGAGCCAGGAGGAGCTGAGCGTCGACAACAAGCTCGCGTTCTTCAGCGAGACGCGCCACGCCTTCGGCCGCTCGGCGCTGCTGCTCTCAGGCGGAGGAGCCCTGGGGTTCTACCACGCGGGCGTCGTCAAGGCTCTCAACGAGAGCAACTTGCTGCCCAACGTGATCGCCGGCTCGTCGGCCGGCTCCATCGTCGCGAGTATCGTGGGCGTGCGCACGGACGAAGAAGTCGCGGCGTTTTTCAACGACGTGCACCTGGATCTCGATTTCCTGAGCGTGAACCTGACGCCCAAGGACTACGAGGACTTCACGCCGGTGATCGTGCCTGCGCTGGAGAAAGTGCTGCCGCGTAGCGTGTTCACGCACGTGCGAGACGCTCTTGTATTGACGAGACGGTACGCTGCCAAGGGCTACGCGCTGGACGGCGACGTGCTGAAGGAGGCGCTGAGGAAGTACATTGGCGAGTACACGTTCCGCGAGGCGTACGACCGCACAGGCCGCATCATCAACATCACGGTCACGCCGCTCAAGACGGACGACTACCCGCACCTGCTCAACTACCTCACGGCGCCCAACGTGCTCATCTGGTCGGCGTCGCTGGCGTCGTGCGCGATCCCGATGGTGTTCAAGCCAGTGGAACTCATGGCCAAGGACACGATGGGCAACACGGTGCCGTACTTCCGCGAAGGGCTCAAGTGGAGCGACGGCAGCATCGAGTGCGACCTGCCCATGGAGAGGCTCTCGGAGCTGTTCAATGTGAATCACTTCATCGTGAGCCAGGTGAACATCCACTACAAGGTCGTGTCGGGCCACACGGCGTTCGGCTTTGGCCAGACGGGCAGCTTGCTGAGCTTCCTCAAGAAGCAGATGAAGGCGTACATCAAGAACATCGCCGAGTTTGGTCTCAACACGAGCGTGCTCAAGTTCCTGGACATCGGTCTCATCCCGCTGCTCACGCAAAAGTACGAAGGCGACATCACGATCGTTCCAACGGACGAGTTTGCAATGGCCTACTTGCTGCGGACGTCGCTGTCGAACCCTACGAAGGACACGTTCCAGCACATTGTCACGGCCGGCGAGCGTGCTTGCTGGCCACACATTTCACGCGTGCGCACGATGTGCCGCATCGAGTTTGCACTGGAGCGAGCTGTGCGGTACCTGCGAGGCGAGCAGGCCATTGAGGACGAGCGCAAGCACGGCAAGAAGGCGATCGGCCGCGTGCCGTCGTTCTACACGTCGCCGAGCTCCATGAACCTGTCGAGTCTGGACCAGGCCGCGTCGTCCAAGAACTCCACGCCTCGCAATAATGAGTCGCCCACGGGTGCCACTCGGTCTCGACAGTTCAGCAACAGCGAAGACTCGAACGACCCGACGTCGTCGTCGCTGCGGCGTAATCGCTCGATGCACGTGGCCGGCGCGGTCATGACGATGGAGACGGCGGCCTCCGCGTCTCACAACAGCTCGTACAGCCGCTTCACGGACATGGAAGGCTGAGCGGGTCTTTCTCATACTAAACACTCTATTTTGACTTGTATTTCTTTGCCACCCGTGCCCACTCACTGTGTCAGCACGTCGAAGAAGCTGGGCTCCGGATCGGGGGAGCAGAAGATCTCGCGCTGGTAGAACTCGGGCAGCGTCGAGATCTTGACAAACAGATCGCCCAGTCGCTCCTGCAGCACGTTGCGCTCTTCCTGGATCACGAACGCCTTCTCCACTTCAGCTAATCGCACGACCTCCGTCACGCAGTCCATGAGCACGTCCTGGACCTCGCGGTCGGCCTCTACGCGGCCCAGCTGCGTCTCAAATCGCTCGAGTCGCTGCTGAAGCCGCTCGCGTTCGCGCTCTGCTTCGTCCTGGAGACGCATGTGCTGCGCAAAGCTCTCTTCCAGCCGCGTTTCAATCGCGACGTTCAGATCGCGCAGCTTCGCGATCTCTCGTTCTTTCTGCTTGCGCATCTCACGCTCCTCGAGAAGCTCGTGCTGTAGCTGCTCGCTCTCCTTCTTGACCATCTCCATCGCCTGCGTCTTCTGCTGCAGCTCATGGTCGCGCTGCTTGAGCGTCTTCTGCGTGGACGCCTTCTCTGCTGTCTGATCTGCCAGCTTCTGGATCCACTCCTCCTTTTGGTCGTCGTGGGTCTTGCGTAGCGTCTCGACCTCGCTGCTCCACTGGATCTTGGCCTCTCGCAGCTCGTCCTCGCGCTGCTGAAGAGAGCTCTTCGTGTGGTCGACGACCATCTTGGTCTTCTCCAACTCCATCTCTAGCTTGCCCTTGTCCTGCTGAACTTGAGTGAGCTGGGCGTTCACGCGCTCGTTCTTGGCCTCGAGCGAATGGATCGTCGTCTGCTGCTGCTCGCTGAGCGTCTGCAGGTCCTGGATTCGAGTCAGCTGCATCTTGTCCTTCTCTTCAGCGTGGCCTTTCGCGTCCAGCAGCATCTTGATCTCCACTTCCTTGTCGTGGATCTGCTGCTTGAGCTCCGACTCGAGTGTCTGCTTGGCGTGCTGTAGCTGCTCTTGCTGCTTGTCCCAGTCGTTGTGGAGCGAGCGATGGCGCGCCGATAGACGAACAAACAGATCTTGGAAGAACTGGAGGACGTCGTCGCGTAAAAAGTTGAAAAACGCGACTTTCTTCGACGGCCCCTGCGCCTTCTCTTCGTAGATCTCCTCAATCCTCCGCATGGTCTCCGCAAACAGCGAGACTCCGTTGTCGCCGTCTTCTCGCTGGAAGAATGGTTTGTCCCACTGGCCCTGGCCAAGCGGCTGCGTGAGCCACTCGACCCTCAGCTCCTTCAGCACCTTTTCACAGAGCGCAGTGGACTTCTTCTGCAGCGCAGCTATCAAAGCAGTCTTCTGCTTCTGGATATGGACCTTTAGCCTCTGGAAACACGCAGCGCGCGTCACTCCTTCCACCGACTGGTTTTTGAAGACATTCAACGCCTCGTCCTGAGCGTCCTTGTGCAGTTTCTCAAAGTCGTGCTGGGAGATCAGCACCACTCCTTCCCTCTCCTCTGCTTGGGAATCTACCTCTCCGTCCTCCGACTCGTCCGCGTAGCTAGCTGGTGCCATCCGCGCATCGTACAGCTCCATCGCATTGAGCATCGCTGTCTGGCAGGTCGCTTCCGACACGTACGCCCACGCGGCCTTAATGTCTGGGATCGCACCGCTGTTCATCGTGTCCGTATAACACTTGGCGAGATGCGCGAGCTTACGGCCGTCCATGGCCTTACCGAGCAGCAGCTTGGGGCTCACGACCGACAGGATCCGCGCTCGCACTTGCTGCATTTGGCTCACAAACTCTGGTCTCAGGTCGTCTTCACTGAGCTCCGCGGCGCGTCGCAGCTGCAGCTCGTCCATCACAGGCCGCACGAGCGTCAGACACTCGCGCCGTGCGAACAGAATGCGGATGCTCGTGCGGATCTTGTTGCGGTCTTCATTTCTTTTAGAGGAGCCGTCACGCAGCTCCAGCGACTTTTCCAAGTACTCGTTCGGCGACAACGACTCGCCGTCGGCCTGCATGTCCAGCATAAAGTCCCGCAGCAGCCAAATGAACGGCGGGAAGTGCGGCGCCAGCGCCGTGGACTCGGCCGTCGCGCCCTCACTGTCTGGCTCTGCCGTCGAGGGCGTCTGTGCGCCGGTCTCCGCACTGATACATACGTGCTTGGTGAGCTCCGAGACCAGGAAGAGCCGGTCGATGGCGCCTTCGTCGATCACACCCATCGTGTTGAACACGAACAGCGAGCTCAGCAGCAGTCCGAGCGAGAAGATCTTGGCGTCGTAGCTCTCGTCGTTGTCCGTGGCCGCGATGCCCTCCGTGTCCATGAACAGCACACGCTCGCCCCGTGCGTTGCGTACGGTTGGCTGTGGGTCCCAGAGCCAAATGCCTCTTGTACAGGACTCGGTCGTGGGCCCCACGCGGAAGCCCGAGGACGTGGAGGACACGAGCTGGTTCAGGAAGAAGGACTTGCCCGTGCGGTACTGGCCCGCCAGACACACGACCGCGATGGGCTCGTCCAGGCTCTCCAGGAGCCTACAAAGCAGCCAGAAGCCGCCGTCAGGAGATGCATGGAGAGCGAGGAATGGCATGAGGATGCGCACTTACCGGAGACCTTCGTCCGCGACGCGGAGCCCCTCGTGGCCGCCGCGGATCAGACACACAGGCGCGCCAGGGACGAGGGATGCAGAGGAGTCCCCATGGCCGTTGCTTTGACCGTTGCTGTGCACGGCGTCCGTCGTCATGGCCGTCGTCGGGGGATGAGATGATGATGTGTAGTGTCGTGGTGGAATGGAGCTGCTCAATAGGATACAGTTCAATGGCGTGTGGTGTGCACCACACCAACTGGAAGCAGTTCAAATCAAAATTGAATTGTGCCGTGGATCTTGAAAGGTCGTGCGGCTCCATCTGGGTCATTTTAGACAATTGGAGTCAAGATGGAGCTGGAGCAGATCGACGTCGTGAGCCGCTGCCTCGGGCAGACGCTGAACGCGCAGGAGCGCTCGAGCCTCGAGATCGGGCTGCTCAAGCGCAAGGCCACGGAGGCGCTCGTGTCCATCCGCTTCTGGGGCCGCCTGCAGGGAGAGACCCAGGACTACCTCATCGCCGTCGGCATTCTCGCGGCGCGCGACTACCCGAAGAAGAAGTTCTACTTCTGGTACGTTTGAGGTCCTCACGCTGTAGCTGTTGGTGGTATGGCTTACTAAAGTCCATGGCTCTGGGCAGCACCAACTCGTCGCCCGAGCTGCAGCAGTTCCCCGAGCTCAACAAGAAGAAGATCGACGCGGTCGCCAAGCTCCCGACGCGGCTCAAGGGCGACCCGACGTTCCTTCTCTCAGGCGAAGAGCCGCAAGCTGGAGATGAGGGCGAGACGCCGCTCACGGAGGTCGACAGGCTCGCGTATCTCGTGGACCAGATCGATCGCGCCATCTCCGTCGTGCCGCTCGAAGCGTACGTGGTGTCGCCCATGCGGCAGGTGATCGCCAACCCGTCGTTCCACGGGCTCCGGTGGGAACAGGCTGCCCAGCTCTTTAACTACTTCCACTTCCGCGAGCCGGAGATGCCTGAGAAGATCAAGGCACTCCACAACACCGACGGACTCGTGCGTGCGAGCGACTTCCTGGATCCAGTGATCCAGGACCTGGACGGCTCCTGGTCCATCACCAAGGACAACACGGGCAGCTACGTGACATTGCGCAACTACACGTACCCAGGCGCGTTCTTCTTCCACCAGCCCGAGACGCCACACTACGGCTCCGTGTACTTTGGCGACGGCCGCAAGAACCCAGACATCGCGTTCATGATCTAGTAGCGGACAGACAGACACACAGGGATAGCCCAACGAGGATCGCAATGCACAAACGTCGTATTTACATGCCAGTATCACTGTCTTCCAACTCATCAAACCAACGCACGAGATACCGAGCGTCTCAGCCACTTACTCACACACACAAGCCTCCTCAATCCTCTTCATACCCACGTGGAGTTGGCGTGGCTGGCTGCAGACTCGATCCGCTGCTTGATCGCGCTCACGCTCAGCACTTGGCGCACGCAGATACTCTCCGCCAAGTATCGAGGCAGCGATCCCTTGAAGTCGGCGTTCACGACACACGTGAGCTTGGTGGTCTGACCTACGGCCTCCGTGACCTCGCTTGGCTCCACCATGAAGCCGCCCGTCGCGAACGACATGCGCACCGTGCCTTTGATCTTGGGTACGTCCGGCCGCGGCACCGACTCCATGAGCACGGCGTACGTGTCAGGCTTGCCGGTCTTCTCAACGAAGCTGTGCAAGTCGCACGAGTCGCGCGGCTTCACGAGCCACGTCGGCCACAGTGAGAGCTTCGGGTGCGACCGATACATCACGACCTTGCTTTCGTCCAGCGGCTCGACCTTCCGCACGTGCGTCACTCGGTCGTCCCACTCGGTCATCTTCTCGAGAGTGCGCAGGTACTTGAACACTTGCCGCGGCGTGGCGTTGACCTCCACGTGCGCCTTCATCTCGACAAAGCGGTCCGTGCGGTCGCTTGGGAGACTCAGCACGCACGACTTTGTCGCGGGGTCCTCTCGACGGAACACGTCGACGCCGTTGCGGCTGCGGTGCAGCGTCCACTCGTGGGCGTAGCGGTCGCTGTTGGTGGCCAGCAGACGCTGGAGACCGGCTTGCGAGAGGTTCGAGTAGTAGATCTTCATGAGCTGGATGTCGCGGTGCGTCGTGATGCCGATCACACTGTCCAGTTCGTCCGGCGAGATGTTCTCCGGCACGGCAGTCGCCTGTGCCGCTGCCTGCTTCTCCTCATCGTCGTCCTCTTCTTCGTCCTCTCGAGACGGGACAGGCGAGAGCGTCTTGGAGGACTTGAGCTTGTGCTTGGCGGTCGCCTTCTTCTTCTTCACAGGACTCAGCGTGTCCGACACGACGCTCTGCTTGCGCTTGGCCTTGCCGTTTGTCGACACCTCCTTCACCAGCGAGTCAATATTAGTCGGTATCCACTGCTGCAGCACGTTCAGCGCGTCTTCCACACTAGCCAGCATGGGCTGGTTGCCTAACAGCCCGTACACTGTGGCCCCCGCCGACGCCGACGCCGTCGATCCACGGTTGCTATTGTTGTTGTTAGGCTGCCCCCATAGCTGCGAGATGCGAGGCGCGAGGTTGCTGCGTATGATCAGACTCTCGCGGCGGTTGTCGTTCTGCGCCTGTTGGCAGATCTGGTCGTAGAACTGGAAGAGCCGCGCGCGGTGCTGCGTGAGGAAGCCGTTGAACGGCTCCATGTACTCCTCTCGCTTGCCGTAGTCGACGTTGTTGGCCAGCGACTGGAACAGCTTCGCCACCAGCACGAGCGTGCGGTGGAGCTGCTTGGACGGCGCCTTCCCGTCTGGTGTGAGTCCCATTTTGTGCGGCATCAGCAGCGCCGGACACAGGAACCGCAGGAACAAAAAGCCGCCGAGATGCACGTAGAACTCCTCCTTCGCAGGCGTGATGCCTGGGCCCGAGCCACCGCTGGACACGGAGCCTCGCTGGTTGAACAGGTCGTCCCCAAACATGTCCTCGCTGATAGCACTGAGTCGAGGCAGCGAGGACACGCTGCGGCGGTCGTCCACCATGGCCGACGCCGCCGAGTCCTCGCTGATAGCACTGAGCCGTGTCAGCGAGATGTTGCTCTTGCGGTCGCGCTCGATGAGCCGCGCCATCTCGAGCTCCATGACGCGGTAGATCTTGGCGATCTGGTACGGGAACAGCGGCGCCGCGTCGAACACGCGCCCCAGCAGCCGCGTCGCGAGCGCCTCGAGCCGCGACTGGTTCTCATGCAGGTCTTCTCCTGGCGCGAGCAGCCGCGGGTTGACTTCGTACGACTCGCTGTCGTTCCAGATCTCAGCCAGAACGTCCTGGAAGGCGCTCTGGAGAAACTCGAGGCCGAGGTCGCACGTGTACTCGCGGATAAGCGCCGTGGTGGCCGAGTTGGCGCGGAACAGCTCGTTCCAGTTGAGCGTGTCGACCATCTCACGCAGCATGAGCAGCGCCAGGAACCGCCGCAGCTGGTCCTCGTACGCGTCGAAGACCTGGAGCAGCGCCCGCACGACGTGGACGTCCACGGCCTGCGACGCGTTGCTGGTGAGCGCCGTCGCGAGCCGGAACTCGGCGTCGTGCACGAGCGCGTACACGAGCGCGCTCTCCGAGTCCTTCTGCGCCAGGAACGCCAGCGCGTTGCGCATGGTGGCGTCCTCCATGGCCGTCCAGGCCACTTGCTGCTGATGCTGAGGTGGTGGAGCCACGACGGTTGGCATGGGACTCGTGAGCTCTTCACGGGGAATGGACTCACGACGGCTCATGCCGACCGACGGAGACGAGAGGGACCGGGATTCGAGGGAGGCGCAGACAGAAACGACGCAGCGGCGGCGTAATGCGGCGCTGCGTCCGTGCTCTCGTGCACTCACGCCAGCCGCGTCCAGCGTGATGCGCCGAAAGAGCTCGTCGGCACGAAGAGTTACTCTGGCTAAATCAGTGGATATGTAGGATTTATTGGCTTTTGTACTGATATAGATGAATCAATGATTGGGAAGATGTCGGGAACGCTCTCTGTCGGCGCCATGGAAGGAACGCAGAGGAACATGGAGCGAGTGATGGAGGCAGGCGCATTTGATGCTTACCAACTGATGGATGGAGGCTGTTCATCATTGATGTTGTGAAGTCCGTGGAAGACAAGCTCGGTGGGCCCTACAGCCCCTACAGTATGAAACAGGAGTCGCAGTGAGAAAGGCAGCAGCTCAGAGTCATAATTTACTGTAGATGCCAGGGGCAGTCGTGGGTGAAGCCGCCACTCTGGCATGCCGTCAGAGGAGACGCAATACCTAGATTGGTCATTTCCTCAGGCATCTTGTGGCATCGTGGGGGGCCCTTCGTCACCTGCGATACTAGAAGAAGAAGCCATGGCGTGATGCCGTCGATCGCGCGGCTTCCTGCAGTGTTGTTGGCCGCCGTACAGTGTCCCAGTCGCTCTACCGGTACACTACAGTACTGAAGTTGTGTTAAGTCTGTCTGACTCGATTCCCAATGGCCAGTTTCTGCGGTCGCTATATCAGAGGAGACACCATGAGGAGCTCAATACCAAAACAAGGTGGTACGGATTACAATTCACAAATCAAGGTAGACGTTCGCCATACTTTAAGGTCGACAACCTGCAACCATGGATCAAAGCGTGTGTACAGTACCTGCGGACTACGTGGTGGATGTGTATATGTCTCATCGCTATGTACTGTACTTCGAACTACTGGAGAAGTCTACATGATCAGAGCCACTTGACGTTGCTGACGTACTGGTCGATGAAAGCCCTCGCAGTCGACACGCGCGCATACACGCCTGGCTTGCCGGCCTCTCCGCAGCCGTCGCCCCAGCTCACAACACCGACCTGCACGTCCGTTCCGTTGGCGTTCTTGACCACCAGCGGACCTCCTGAGTCTCCCTGGCACGAGTCCTTGTTGGCCTGGCCCCCAGCACAGAGCATGGTCTCCGTGATGGTCGTGAGCTTGGCTTTGCACTCCTCATTGGTCACAATTGTGACGTTGACTTCTAGCAGGCGCTTGGGCTGCGCGCCGTTTTCCACCGTCGTTCCCCAGCCACGGACAGTGGCTACGGAGCCGACGGCTTCGTCGGACCCGTCGGCCTTTGCCAATGCCACTGGCTCGTAGGCAGTGACACTGGTCGCGAGTTCGAGCAGCAGAAAGTCGTTGCCCGACTTGGCCTTCTTGAAGTCGGGGTGGTGGATCGCTCGCACGACTTGCACCGACACGCCGTCCGTTGTGCCCTGCACCAGCCGCGTGCCCACGTTGACGTATTCGATGCCGTACTCACAATGAGCAGCCGTGAGGACCCACTTGGGATGGATGAGCGAGCCACCGCAGAACGTGCGGCCCTTGAGCGTGCCTCGGATACCTGCGACATAGGTTGCCACGTTGTCTGCCACGTACGAGCCGCCGACGATCAGCGGCTTGACGTCGGCCTCAGTGGACGCGAGCAATGAGGAGACAGCGAGAAGAGCGAGCGCAGTCTTCATGGTGTGCTTGTGGGCGGAGAGGCTTGACGAGGAGGCCGTGAATTGGTGAATGGTGGCTGCTCACGCTTACCAGGGAGCCCCCACGGGAGGGGAAGCTCAGGAGACGAGTGTCCTCTACAGAACGAGACGTGCTCTTTCTCTAAGCTTAGTGAGCGGACGAGACACAGGACGCACTTCCATCCCACGGGGATCCGATCTTTCGTCCGGCCTCTGACGCCGGGGATGGACGCTCGACGGGGTAATCAGACGCAAACGGAAGGGACCAAACGAGACGCTAGTATTCATTTATAGAGGTAGGTTGAAGCTGTCTTTCTGTTGCTTCAAGAGTTGAGTAGCAGCTCAGGTATCACAAGACAGAGGTGGAACTTGATCGTTGCGTGGCCTTCGTCGCCGGAGTGATCACTGATCGGCGCACTCTTCCGTACGCCTGTGCAGCTTCCTGCACGACGGCAACTGCAACCACAGTCGATAGGCAGTGTCCGTTGGTTTGATTACCGCAGCTGCCAACGTGGATGGCCGTCATTCGACGTCTGATTCGCGACGCGCGTCCCACAGTCGTGCAATCTTCGGAAACGAACGCCACTCACCAATTCTCGAGGCGTACATCCCTAAGAGGACGAGGGTGTTCTGTTGTGTTACTGTGTAGCTGCTGAGGCGGCTCTTGATGCCTTTAGTCAACGGTTTACGTGAGGCTGGAGGGCTCATCGTCCTCTGTGGAGG